>JALPQI010026595.1:0-11342 GCA_025490895.1 Thaumatotibia leucotreta | reverse complement strand
AGCTCTTGCGATGTCCTGTCTCGTTTTACAAAAAGCATCCTCGTTTGCATCTCCTGATATCCTTCGGCGCATCAAAGCCCCGTGCATTCATTGTACGCTAATTCCTACCTTAAAAAGGTGCGTCCAGACCACCTGAATGGATCACGAGTGGGCACATAAAGTTGCTTTACATTGCGTTCTTAATGCGAGATGTGTATGGACAGCGGTAGTATTTCCGCGCAATCTACTCAGTATGTAATGGATATATCTTAAGGCAGACCTAACTTGCTGTGACATGAGTAAATGAAACTTTTTGCAATGGTTTCCAGAGCGGTGTTCATGTTAGGTATTTAAATGTGATTCAGTTGTACATGTACATACTTACGTGTTTTGCAGAGGCAAGTCTTGCGTGACAAGAGTATTGTAAGCATATGTAGATTGAACAGTGATTTATCTATTTACCGTATGGCTAGATACGAGTACATATTTATTTTGAACGTCAAGAACACGAAAAAGCGTGGTGTGTTGTCGTGATTACCGGAATCAACACCGCATAAAGGTGTTATGTTATGATGATCACCGTCAAAATTTTCTTCTAACATAATCATTCTTATATTCCATATTAATATTTGTCAGCCTCCGTAGCCTAGTTGGTAGTGACCCTGCCTACGAAGCTGGAGGTTCCGGGTTCAAATCCCGGCGAGGGCATTACCTATTTGTGTATTTATTTATCAGTTATCACAAATATTTGTTCCTTGGTCATGGCTGTCTATGTATTTAAGTAGCTATATGTATCTATCTATTATATATATCGTCGCCTAGTACCCACATCACAAGCCTTAATTGAGCTTACCGTGGGACGAGGTTGATTTGTGTAAGATGTCCCAAGATATTTATTATTTATTTATTATTATTAATTAGAGGAACTGAGGAAAAGTGGTGATGGTGACCGAGTACTATCGTATTCTGATTAGGAAAAAGCAGAATAAAATATTTAAGTGTATGAAAAAAAATGCTTTTGTATGGGTCACCCAAATAGGCAACCCTGCATATAAAATGAACTTCTACTTTTATCTAACTACACGATAAAGAATGGGCCTATTTTTGTATATCGAAAAAATCTCTATAAGTACTACAAAAAAATATGTAAAGGCTATAGCCGTGTGAACAAAATATGCCCCTGACGGTATCAGCCAATTAGTATATCGTATCCATTGGTCATATTGCTAGTTATTATTGGGTCAAGTATTATGTCATAATTATTGACAGTTTCCTAGAAATGTCACTTAAAAGTTTTTTTAGGCTTACCTACGTCCAGCGGTGGACTGAGACAGACTTATTATGCGAACAATTGAGGCAGACAAATTGGAAATTAATATGTCCAACGACTAATTCAGCTGTCAAAATAAAACAGCCATATATAACATCCCTGTTATCGATTACAATACCGGCAATGAGCACAACTTCATTAAAATTAGTATAGCAATTGTCTCGACGTCGCACGAGCCCTCTAGCTGTCAATTAAAACTAAAACGCCTAGAGACAATTTACATGAAAAAAATTAGTTTTTAAAGGTGCGTTTACATGCAGGATACGTCAAACGACAAAACTTATACCTAGGTATATACCATTCGTTAATAGAAAACAAAAAAATGTAGACAAACCTAAAAACAAGTTTTTAGGGTTGTCTACATTTTTATTATTCATTATTCAATAATCACGCACTTTTAGAACACTATCTTGGTTTCATTACCAACTTAACCTCCTGCCACCCAGAGTCTACAATTTTGCAATGAATTTGAATTCATAGTGTAGGAAATACATAGAATAGATTATTTTTGTTTGAGGAGTCATTTTTATAGACCTTTGGGTGGCTAGAGGTTAAAACCTTAAACCTTGTGTATACATACATTTTTAGTTAAAAACATATTTATTAGTAAAACGTAAAAATATATCTGCGAACGTGTTTCACGATATGTGTCAAAGACGTCAAGTACTATGGAAAGTCTTTAGCCATATTTGTTTTGTTAGCTACAAGTGCGTACCTAGTGTAGGTACCTACCCAACTCGTAATTTAGGCACCAACAGTTTCAGCTAACAGAACCGTTATTTATACCATTTTCTCTGTTGGCTTATGATGGTCCTATTTTATCTATTTATCATCCTACGCGTCATTTTCGGGCTAACATACTTGTTAGAACGTGACGGCAACAGCGATAAACGATTAAACGTGGAACCATCACCTACCACGGACCACGTGACACGTACGGTCTATTCATCCTTAGTTGTATTATCTGGTAAACAACTTTCTACCCTAAAAGTACACGTTTTCTGTTGTAAACTGCTGTTTCCTTGATTAAAAATGAAGTAATTTACTAATCACTACGGATACGGACGGACTGCATAAATACGGACTCAGATATTTTGGTATAGGCAAATATGGCAGTTTATAACAGAAAGCGTGTACTTTTAGGTTAGAAAGTTGTTTACTAGATAAGACAACTAAGGATGAATGGACTTTAGATATGTATATTACATCCAAGAGATATATCAATTAAAAAAAACAGTTTCTTTACATTTCGCGTAAGTGGTAATAACGAATTTAAAATATAATGTGTCACCTGTAGGCTTTGAGGATTTAGTATGGGGAGACGGTATCGCTATAACTTTCCTAACAAAACATTCTGCCAATTTCCGAGGGGGACGAGGTAGCACACATGTAAACGATCTAACTACAAATGCATTTCTTCTTCTCGTTACTACTCACGCACACTTAAACAATACCACAACACTAAGTTAAATTATCACACTAATACAGTAAAATTTCTATGCGGACACAATTTCAAACTATCGACGTAGGTGTAATCGAACCAATTAATATGGCTTTCAAGTGTCTGAAGATTATCGTATCGATATATTTTTCTAAACGTCATAGTTTGTGTGCACCTTGGTACTATATTATTGTTGTTTTGAGTATTTAAATAAAAGTAAACAGACAATTAGTAACAGTTATTAATTAATCAACCAATTTTAATACAAAACCGCCTGAATTTCTTGCCATTAACCTACTTCAATTGATTATGTTTTCGTTTATCGCGATCTTTGACTACGAAGGCTGTAACTGTAAGGAAAGTCTCGGTCAATCACGTGCATTTCGAAATCCGTAAATCAATTATAATATTTAATAAATAATATTAATTAGCGGTTGTGAAAGAAAACAATATATGTCCATACGAGTGTACATACGAGTATTATTTATTTTGTTGTAGTAAGAAAGTTTTAGTTAGCTGGGGTAAAACTCACTGAGGCTTAATTGTGAATACTCGTAAGGATACAATTTGAATACAAGTGCGTAGGTACAAGGTGCGTAGGTGCGTATACATACAAGTTTTTGCAATAAGGCCGGTGATATTGATATTCCTTAGTGATATTTTAGTAAGTACCTAAATACAATTTATTATATAGGTCCAACTAGCGTTAAGTAGCACTTGTAACAATGAAGTTATTGAATTCGATAAGACTGTGTTTTTATTTACTTACTGTGAGAACACTAAAATACGTAAACACAAGTGTCCGTATCTCGACATTTTATACCTACTCTCGACATTGTGTCATAAAGAGTAACGTTCACATCACTATGTATTTTCGCGCGTAATACGTATTCCAAATAAGCGCAATAAATATTCAACCTTATTGGCTTACACATAAGCTTAACATTAGACCAAGGCAGAGTCTTCTATCTTACTTGATTCACTAAGTCTGATATTTCCTACAAAATTTAAAGATGGGTAGACCTTATTAACCTTAAATGCGAGAATACAATAAATGTCAAACTTTCTCCATCAGTTAAAAATGAAAATACGAATAGTGTGCGATATTTTTGAAACCGATTTTGCTATCGATTCCCTGGTACTTGATTTTCTTGAACAATTTTATGTAATAAAATGTTGTAATATAAACAAATAAAGGCAAGATATGAAATGGTATCGCATATTTTGTATACATGATGTATTTGAACGAGTTTTGAATCCATACATAGTACATACAGGCATTTTGACGGAGCTTGTTACGGGTACATAACGATTACAAGACTGCGAAGAATCGATTAATGAAATAGTTTTTATAAACAGGTTTGGTCAATGTACAAATTCTTGGCCAAAGTCTTTGGCAGAGGGGAAACGATATGAAGCCGACTCCATTACTAAATCCTCAAAGCCTGTAGGCTTATGATGGTATTTTTTTATCGTTTGTCGTTGTTGCCGTCACGTTCTAACAAGTATGGGTCTACGAAAGTGACGAGTAGCACCATAAGCCACCAGAATTGCTTTGACAGCGTCCGCCATTACCACTTTAATGAAATGAAAGGAATTTATTAGCACAAAACATAACTTAAATTTACATTGCATAAAAAAAAAATATCAAAGCTGTGCCAAAGGGTCCTCACTCAGCTTCTTGTCACGTAGTGCACCGCAGGGCACACTACGCAACGATGATTTTCAGTGAGGCCCGACTGGGCAGTGACTTTTAGCTGTAGCTAGCGTATTATGCACAACAACACTATGTTTTTTGGCGTTTATAGAATAAAGTAATCAGCTAAACCAAGTATTCTGCATGTATACGCAACGCCTGTCTGTGATTATAACGCGGTCACCCGCGGCATCGGCTCCGGGCGATAATAAACGATTTAAATTAACAACAATTAAAGGCGGGCGCCATTTGTTACGGGTTTTAGTCCATTTGACAGTTCCGTGCCGATGTAACTTGTCAAAATGTTAGTCAATTTTAATAGTAGGTAACCTATTATTGTTCCGTGGGCGTAATAGATGCGATTTTCGTGACGTAAACGTCTTGTGACAAAAGCAAGATGTTGGACAATGTGATGAAAAAACACTTTCCTACTTAAAAAACAAACTTTCTTATTTTTATAATTTTTCAGTAGTTTAGGGTTTAACTAGAAATAAAATTATGGCGTTGTATACTTCAAGGTGATATGAATATTATGACAATTTAATATAGGACTTTTAGAGAATTTAACAGAATTAATAAGGAATTTAAGAGGAGAGGCAGATAATTTGTATATAGATATTTGTAAGTATCTTCTCGTGTAAAGATTTGTTTATTGAATCTGCTTGCGAATCCTGTCCTTATGATAATCGGCAAAAAGAGGCCTTTCTTACGTCAATATATGGGTATGTATGAATGAAAACACTCAGAGTGAACATTGTAATCAAAGAGGCACTTTTTCAGTGAGTTATGATTAATAAAGTTTTTGAAGTAAATGTCATCATCTCTGAAATTAAGCCAAATCCAGAGAAAATTACATGACATTAAAGTCTCAAAACGTGGTCAAGAATACACCTTTAGCGGGCAAGACTCAAAAAATCCTGAATTCAAGCCTCAGTGCCATCCTGTAGTACAAAAAATATGTGTAGGGAAGAATACAGTGTTACAGGGTGGTCGTTTTTGAGACCATTGCCCTATAAGGGGTTAAAGTGTTTCTAATTTTTCACCCTATAGGTACATAATTATATATATCACAGAATATGGTGCACAATCCATTTCCTTTGGCTTTTTACGGATACGTCGGAATTAAATTTGCTTTCACCATGAAGTTCATTATAGGTATATTACCTGCGACCATATATAAATATGGACATCTAACGCCAGTTCAAAGGTACTCCCAAAATCAATTGTGCAATTGAGCCAAGATCGGCAGGACTTAGGGCTGATTTTTCAATCCTCAGCTAAAAGTATCCGTTAGTTAAAATGATTACCATCCTTATCACAGGCCATCAGTCAAAAAAAGATAGAGCTAACATTTATTTCACAGATAATGTTAACTGGGGATTGAAAAATCAGTTCTTAACACCGCGCATGCGTCGTCGGCGCAACATCTTTGACAAATTCAAATCGAATTTAACCAATAAAACGTTTTTTTTTGGGTTATGTAGAATAATATAGAAAGTCATTAGCGTGATGTTTTGAAGAGGGAGTAGCACTTGTCAACGAAATATCAGGACCGTTTTTGAAAGGTCATTTAGAGTGTGGCGTCCAGCATCCATGTTTTATTTGTTCGTAGTCTATTACACTCAAGCTAATTGAAAGAGAAAGATAAATTCAAAGTTTTCGTGAAAATACGAAGGCAATAGATTGTTTACTGTTCACTACATCTATATGACTAACTGTACAGTCAAAGACAAAATAAGGTGTACACAAAAATGTTCAAAAATATGTCCCAGTATACTCTAATTCTACGTCGTAACATATTTATGAGCGGATTCTTTCGGTACTTATTTTTGCACTTGACTGTACATTATTTATTATTCACTGGACAAATAGAGGTCAAATTGATGAACTTTTACTATTGGACCTAGGTACATCCAATTCGAGAAAAAAATCAGATGTTCCATACATTTCCACTTATGTAGGTACTAATATCTCAGGGGTTGTATGAAACATCATAATTGGCTATGTAAACTTTTCTGAAGGTATGAATATTATATATTTCCCTGATAGCCGTTGTCTTAAGGTTCAAGAAAATGTGGTTTTTTTATTTTTATATCCTATAATTTGTTAACAATCTTTTTTTAAGTGAGTGATTTGACATTTATTCAATTTTATGGCTGAACAGAGCCTAATGCTTTCGTCTGCAACAAGTACTATGAAATAGAAAAAAAAATGATCGAATGACGCGAGTGACAGATTGAAATTGCCAGGTTTTTTTTCTATTTCGTTGTACTGATTGCGGACGAACGCATTAACACGTTGACGCGAGCAGGTCGTTCCATAGGATATTCTATTTTGACACTAGAATTGTTCATACAAATTAGCGTGACGTCTTGATACGTAGTGAAACAACCTAACCCAATATTATTGTCAATGCGATGTGACACAAAACGTTAACACACGTTCGACGTTTATTTACGTTCTGACACATGGCGCAATATATTTCAGTTACTTTGTGACACAACGCCAAAGCACGTTAGGCGTATCATCACATTGTGTCACAAAATATACACCTAATTATTTGCAGATGATCACAGCGGCAATAAACGTCGGTATTTTTTACCTCCTGTCATATATTACACACACACTGAATATATTCCTCCATACAACTACACAAACGTCACCTCGCTCACTTCAAACAAGATTATTAATAATTTACAGGAAATAAAAATAAAAGAGCTGCATTTTCTTGAACCTTAAGACGACGGCTATCAGCGAAAAATATAATATTCATACCTTCAGAAAACTTTACATAGCCAATTAACCCCCTAAATTTTGTGAATAAAAAATCACGCTGTATATATTGGGATGTGTTTATTATTTTGTACCTTATTTCAATTGAATAAAGTGCAAAACTTCACTCGCTAGAATCGACAGTACGTTGAATTGATAACTCTCGTACAAAGTTATGAGCTTCAAGAGATCGTGAACGCATCAGAACCATCAGGTTCCGGTTATTAAGCCCATCAATTCTATTACTTAACACTCAGTACAACACGAGTAAAGTACCCATATCTATTTAATAGCCTTGGAGCCGTATAGCTTTCATCTCCTGTCAAACATTAAAAAGCCTCGTGAAACAAAGCACAAAAAGTTAGATTTTAATTACAGACGCATAATCACGCCAAGGAACCGGTCGGGTCAACGACCGCAAGAACAAAAGCCTTCCACGACCCGTCGAATCGTGATAGCCTATGTAACTCATTATATCCGATTTAATTTTATATTTTCAAGCATCCATTAGACCTCCATTCACGACTCGGCTCCAAGACAGGGCGCCCGTGCCCGCGCGTTTAAAAAAAAGTTACGCTTACGCTTTCTTGTCTGTGGTCTCGGCATGCGCCCGTCCTTTTCGGCCGGCGAGTTGGTAATTTCCTTTCCTCCTCTGACTATAATAAAACATAATTGGTTTTAAATGGATAGGATTGGCGATGGGGAGAATAATAACCGAAGAAGCAATTTACCGTCCGCCCGGGGACCGCACCTCACTTATTAAGTGTTCGCTTTTCAAAAATTACTCTATGCATATTTATAAGTGGACGGTGGCCATAGACGAATCTTAACTAAGCGTTAAATTATAACTGCTCTGTTGTGATGCGTTCGAATTTTCAAATTAAGCGATGTAAACAAAACAATTTTAGTTTAACGATCTCCATTTCCGTAACAACTAACGGTTTGATTAGATAACCAAAACATTTAACTACTTACTTACTTACTTAATGTTTACGAGGTAGTAAACGAGAAATTCATACACTTTGAAATAAAGTCGCTTGGTCAAGTTTGAAAATTATTGTAAATAAGGTAAATAACTATGAAACAAATGTTATCCATTAACCCTTTACCGCATGGATTTTTTTATGTGTTTGAAAAAAATATATGTAATTATAAATGAGAAATATAGGCTTAGAAAAATAATGAAAAAAACATATAAATGTTTTTTAATTACTTTATTCTAGAAAAACTATTGCGGGCAAATCTGGAACAACATGCGATCTTGGCTAGAATTATATACTAGACAAATTTGGAACAATATGAGGTCATGACCAGTATAGTACCTACCTATGGCCCAAAACGTAAAAAAACTTCATATTCTAACAACAATATTTATACTGCCGCGTCGTGTAGGTGTAAATACTCTAGTATCCTCGGCCATCAAAACTTCTGCCAAATTCAACTTTAAGTCCTGTAAAGGCATACATGTATTTTCTCCTCTCTGTGACATGCTGCGCATCCACAACAACCAGCTATTGACGCAACTTAGGTCTACTAAGTGGAAAAACAGCCTGTGGTTGCCACTTTTTGCTCCTTACTTTTATTCTGTAAAATCCCAACCTCGCGTCTAGAAGATCTACACCTCCCATGCATACAGTTCCAAATATGAAGATTAGTATTCTTTGACTAGACTGCATGTTGTGCCACATTTGTCTTAGTTCAAAAAGCCGTGAATGCATTTTGTTCCGAATATGGAACAAAATGTAATTAAATAAATTAAAGTAATGTAAATATAATTACTTAGGTCGACTGCCGTAAAAATGTTGGGGATTCATGTCACTGTATACTAACAACTATAAATTCACCAAAACTTTGATTCATGTTTAATAAAACTGCGTCCAAAAAACGGGTGCCTTGCTCTGTTCACTGAATCTCTGCAACTGACTTTCTACAATCATTTTTTGTAACATTGCGAAAGATTCAATGTTTAATAACTACCCTAATGGGTAATTTATATATTTAGCTAGTATTTAAATGTAAAGTTGATACACAGATAATGTGTTAAACTAGTGTGGTAGTTGAAAATATCGAGCGTCCCATATTTGTCACGATATGCGGTAAAGGGTTAAGTTATCCACGCTATTTAACTTATTGATATCTCGTTTCATAATACCCTGTGCGTTTGACTGTTATCAGCAATTTTCATTGAAATCAACTGGAAATTATAATCTGTAGGTTTAGTAGTGGAAAACACCGAGACTAAGTCTGATCCGTTTGCGCCCTCAACAAGAATATAGGTAGCCATTTTTTATGAGAAAGGTAACACCATGAAGTTTTTAAAGAGTTGGCAGCCCATGGAGCAGGTACGGTAGCTGATTACCATCGTGGTTAGTCATACACAAATCGAATTACTGGCGCTTACACAAAATAAGAATTAGAAATTTTGTCAAGCATTTTCCAATACCCGTTACAGTCTACTTGTGAGTCTAAATTGGCGCAAGTAAAATCGTTTTGTGTATGGGCCCCAACAGAGTGATGCTACCTACCTACAACAGAACATCGTGTAACAAAAATAAGCGGTAAACTTTTATTCTGTAGGTATTGTATCTTATGTAGGCTTATGACGGCGTTGACGATAAACCGTAAATCAAAAGCCTTAAATAGTACATTACTATAGAGGACGGGAAACGAAGGGTTACAGGCCAAGTAGATATATCTGGCCGAAGGAACTGAGGCCATATAGGAATACGCGGCCTGTAACCCTGTTTCTCGCCGAGATTTGTATAGTGCTTTTCTCAAACTTGCCATGAAATAAAACGAACTGATTTCGCCGAACCATTATTTGATTTGTAAATAAACCAATAGTACAGTATCGTACAACATTAAAAAAAACATTCGCGCCTAACTTTTTTTTTAAATCTGTTTGAGGTATTCTTTTACCTGGTGGTATAGACATTAGTTCTTAGGTTATTTTTTTTTCTGTGGCTGAATGTCAAGACATAGTGTCACAATTTGACGTTTCAAAACAAAAGACAGTTTGTTTGCAGTCCTAGGTGTGAAATAAATACATGAAATCTCTTTACATATCATCTTAGCATATGCCACCGGATACATAGTATTTCCGGGCTTAATTTAAAGTAAGTAACATCAACATTCCGTAGCAAGTTTGAGAAAAAAATATTAATTGGAAGCTTTTTTGTTACAGTCTATAAAACCGTGAAAAAAATACACATTATTTCGATTTTGCTAGACTAAAGAAGGGATTCTTAGTTTTTTTTTAACGACAGCTTTAAAACAATTCAAAATATTTGAATATAAAGTACAATTTGTGGCTGTTGGCCGTCGAGGCGTGGCCCGCTGGCCGAGCTCCGCAATTAGGCAGTAATTGCAGCGATGGCGCGCAGATAAAACACCCGCTCTATGGTTCCAAGATGGACGCCGAGGGTAATGTCTGATGGGTTGATTTCAATTATTCGGGAATTAGAATTACTTAAATAGTATAAGATCTATTTAATTCCGGTGTTTTACCGGTTCTAACTTATGGCAGCCAAACCTGGACCATAACAAAGAAGAATTTAAATAGGTAAACTACAAGTATGCCAAAGGTCTATGGAGAGGAGCATGCTAGGAGCAAAACTAAAGGATAAAATGGAATACAGTTATAAGATCCACGACAGGTGTGGACGATGTAGCCATTAAGGTCAAAACACTCAAATGGAGGTGGTCATTAAGGTCACATAATTAGAAATAAAGAAAAATGGAGTAAGAGAGTAATTTGGTGGTTCCTAAAAGATAGGAAAAGGAAAAGAGACCTACCTAAAGCGAGATGGGAAGACGAAATTGTCAAATTCGCAGGAAGGCAATGGACAAGACTGGCAAGAGAAAAGGAGAAGTGGAAAGGGATGGAAGAGGCCTTTGCCAAACGGCATACAGACCGAACCGATGCTGTATAAATTTCAGAGAAAAAAAAACAATACTTGTAGTTTAATTTTTTATGCATTTTCTACACGAATAGAAAGCGCAGCAACTAGGTACCTTTTTACAAATTAGTCAAGTAATTTGACTACTGGAAACCTAAACTTTAAAGCACGGACGTGACATACCTATCAAACTATTCAACCTTTCGTATGCTTAGTAGCAGATCT
>JALPQI010026594.1:0-12530 GCA_025490895.1 Thaumatotibia leucotreta | reverse complement strand
GAAATAGGCCACTGAACGTGACCCGGTTTCGGTTACCTACATACATTTTCGAATACACTTCGAAGACGCAAGCTTTTCATCAGTTAATTTTGTTCTTTTTTTATTTGGCCATAACACTTTATGTTGTATGTTTTATGAGTGTAATTGTCTTTTTCTATAAAGAGAGTCTTTAGTATTAGTGTTTGGCCGCCTGCCAAATACTAGAATATGTAGATACGAGTATATACTTGCCTAGTTATACAATGAGAAATTCGATTCCTGATAGAGAGAGACTCATTATTTTCACACAGCTCCTTAATTAAATAAGTACATACATAAATTTCTAATCAATTATAAACTGCCCATTTAAATTGCTTTTTAATTTCCTTATTTAATAATGTCTTCAGTTTTGGGTCTTGAAGTTTTCATGAATGAGGGTTATACTAAACGACATTATCTGTCGATACAACATTGTACTGGGGTATCAAAAACGTCTCAAAATTAAAAGTTTCCAAGTTTTGTCATCTTTTCCAAGAAAGGTTGCCTACAAAGTATATTGGAATAATTGTGTAGATGACAAAAGTTTAGAATTAAATTATTGGATAAAAGTTATTTCCAATAAATTGAATAAGTAAGTACATTTTCTTCGTGAACACGACGAAAAAGCTGTGTGCTAAAACCATAATCTTTTAAAAATACTATGCTTCTCATTTATTACCTACCAAACAACCTTATTAGCCCAACGAAAATACTAATTATAATATTTTATTTTATACTCCTTTCAATTAAGTTAACTTGAAAGAAAGTTTATTACTTAGTATGAAATGATCTATTATGAAGTATACACTTTTCTAATCTATAGATAATATAGAAAAAATGTAAAGAAAGCTGGGCGGACTACCCAAATCACAGGGCTAAAGTAACCCTAGTTTAAAATAACTACCTACAACACAACTACAGATGAACAGATATTTATTTTCATTTACCAAGACATTTCTATGGTAGTCGTACTAAAACGATATCAGTGGGATATTGGAAAATATGACAAAAATATTTTTCTTCTTTATTATACCAATCTCGAGAAATCGGGGATGTCTTCAATCTAATATTTTCTGAATGGGCTCTCATTATTAAAAGTGTCCAAATTCCTTTTACTCGCTGTCTAGTTATTTAATAGATGTCAAGATTTATTACTGAATATTATGTTGTATTTGGTTTATGGTTATTATTATGACACTGTCATTCCTAATGCAGAACGATGATAACTAAAATTGAAATACAAAAAAAATAAGCCCTGCAGGATGCTTAGCCAAGTTGCCAATCGCTAGCGCTGAGTAGCGTATCGTAGTTTTCCCTCTCTGTCACTCTTTCATATTAGTGCGACAAAGTCATTAGCCAAGTTGCCAATCGCTTACGCTTAGTAGCGTATCGTAATAGTCTTCCCTCTCTGCCACTCTTTCATAGTAGTGCGACAAAGACAGTTAAGTAGCTGCCTTTCGTTTACGATTGACGATAAGCGTTAGCGATTGGCAACTCGTCTAAGCACCCAGCTATGTGTTATAACTTATAAATGTGACCGTGTATTCACAATTGTTCACAAGGGAGTGCATATCTTTCGGTCGTTTCTATAGCCGATAGCTCATAGCTTACTCGCTTGCGGTGGGACCAGTGTCTAACGGCTGTCTGCAGCTCAGCTCAAGACCAAGAAATATGGATTAAAGAGAACTAAACATGATCCTGCCACCACTTCTGTAAGCACCTACATAAAATGCAACACAATAGAAAAGGTATATGATATTCCCATATCGAATTAATTAATTAATTTGGTTGCAAATAGTACTAGTTTCGAGCAACCCAGGATAAGACAAGTACTCGTCGTGGGCCGTAATGGTTATCTCGGCATCGGTATTTAATCCTGGTTAAACTGCGGTATAAGGGTCTCGCTGCAGTTATGTTAATGTAAATAATGTTAAATTGTGGGATGAATTTGGACGTGTTACATTTACCGAGGGGCTTAACCCATGGCGAAGTCTGTGGATATATTTTAGATAAGACGCGCCCATCAAGTTGTCCTATTAAACTATGTTCCCTTAAAACTGTGTAGGTATACGTGTTAGTCATTATCATTAATAATTTGTTGTCCAGATAAGAGGGGTCAAGACCCTTAAACTTCGCGGAATTAGTTACTAGGGAGGTCACATTGTACTTGTGTAATTAAAATTACGAGCTAGTTGTGCTAGTTCATAAATCGATATAGTTTTTATAGCCAGTTAACTTCGTATAAAGAGTCCGTGTTGTTCAATTGGCCAGAAGTTTCCATTTACCAGGTACTTATGTAGATAGGATGTCTCCAAATAGAGTAATCAGTGAATCCCATTAGAGTAACTAATCGCCCATAAAAATAATTGTTGTGTTCCAGTATTTCAGCACATTCACCAAATAACTTAACTAACTCTCCAAGCATTTCAAATTTGTTACGGTACTTTTCTAAATAGATACTCAACTGACTACTTTTAGGTGCATACTTACTGAAATAAATATCTTTATAAATACCTAGTTCCACCCATTAACCGAATTTTTGTATAGTTTTTTATATTATAATCTGGTAAATATTAGAAACCGGATTGAAATCAGCATGTACGCGGCATTTTCCATGAAAAAAATACACATGACACCGTAGAGTATATTAATCACTTATTTTAATTTATTGAGAAGCGTAAGTGTACTTACTACTTACTCATTTAGTCGTTCTGGGAATTTTTTTTAGAATGTTATATGTTCCCATGATAGGCTACGAAGTATGACGTTTCAGGTGCGAGTAGGACAAGAGGTCGTTAATGGAATTCAATATATACAAATCTGGAAGGCCTAAACCGGCAAAGAGCTCTTTTTTAATTCCATTCCACATAAATTTGTGGCACAGGCATCATGACTTTCTGCCACTATGCAATAGGTACTATGCAATCTATGCATATATAAAAAAATGTTTTGTTGTTAATTTCATTGCATGTTTGAGAAAAACACTATACATACCTCGGCAGGAGATATATATGGTGTTGCCTGCCTGAGTCCTATCTATATGTCTTCGGCCGGCAACCCTTTCGTCCCGGTCTCTATAGTAATGTACTATTATTACCGGCATCATTACAATTTGTTAATAAGGGATTTCATTTGACAGGTTATAATTATAAATTATTCGAATTACCCCTTAAGATTAACACAATCTTAAGGGGTAATTCGAATAATTTATAATTATAACCTGTCAAATGAAATCCCTTATTAACAAATTGTAATGATGCCGGTAATAATAGTACAGCTTTATTTATTCCTGTCTACTTTATCCTAACATTTAATGCTAGTTACCAAGCTAAATCTATATCAGTCTCCAATTTAAATAACGGTATCGATATCAACTCTCAGTACTGTTCGGAGGAAATTAAACAAATTGTGTTTTAAGTTACCAAGATTTGCGGAGCAGCGTAAAACATTTAATTTAAGTACATTTATTTAAATGTATCTCGTTAGGCGTCAGTTATAAATGTTATAATTGACTTGAAACCCAAATTGTTAAAATGTTCAGTCAGAAACACAAATGACAACAAGATATCTAAACTTTTTACTCAAGCTAACTTCGGCAATTTCATAGGGGAGATGCAATGACGGTTTTTGATAATTTTTCTGTAGGGTCGAACGACCTGACAAAATAAATACGCGAATCAAATTTTCTACTTATTTGTTGGTTTATTTATTCTTAAAACTATAACTTTAGAAATATTTTTTCTAATAAATATAAAAAATCTGTTCCAAGTCAATTCACAAGAAATTAAAAAAGTTTTAGTCATTTTCTTTGGTATCTGCGATTAGGTATTGCGCCTCTGTTTTAGACCTCAATCTTCAGTTCGGCGACCGTTTCCTAGTCGTAATCCATTACAAAATCAATAAGCATTTCGATGTTTTATGTCCTGTCTCAGACAGCTGTATGGATCTAACGCCTACGTAGCGCCGCCGAAAAATATCGAAAACCCTAACTTATGTACGTGTAAGTATATTTTTTAAAGATCCTGGTATTCATTTATTTATAATTTGTTTATTTTTTTTATCTATGAAGAATCATTTTCCTATGCATGAACGTACTGTACTGGCCTCTATTATTATGCTATGCTCCTTAGTGGCCAGCACTGCTATTGCAAATCTCGCGCCTTTTCGCTACCCGTCCGTTTTTAATCAATACAATCAAAAAGAGACGGGTAATCTTGAGAATATCGCTTGTTGCCGTCAAACCCAAGATGTGCTAAGGCCGCAGGACGAATTATTTTGACACATCGTCGGGGATAACTAACAAATTCAATTCGGATCAATTTGAGTGTCAATTGTTTGATATTTGAACTCTATCTGTTTTGGTAGTTATGCACTATCCCCGACGATATTCGTTATCAATTGATCATTTTTAAGGTGGATTTTAATATTCCAATAGTATAGCTATCCTTAAGTATAGATAAGATATTATGGAACTGCTAAATAAAATAAAATTAAACCAGTACCTACTCGTTTGAAAAAATAATTATACTCACCCCATTATTATTCTCAGAATAATTATATCAATATTGCACAAGTAATATAAAGTTTAATATCAGGTAAAATATGGTGTATCTTTATAGATATGAATTTCATTAACTCTGCAGCTTTCCTTTGTAGTGCAGCTTGAAAAGGCGCTCAGTTAATCATGAATTAAAGGGTTATCAAGTTTCCCCTTTCCTCCATTGTCTTGCCCATAATTTGAGTTAAACAAAACCTCTTTAAATATTCCAAAAAGGCATTTTTATTCCTGCCAATTTCAGGTGGCAATTTGCTTTTGCGTTGCGATAGAAACGAAATGACTATTTATTAAATACTTCTGAAGTTATTCAATTCAATTCAATATCTTTAATGCAAAAAACACATGTCAATCATCAATTATACGAATAAAATATACTATACTAAATAAAAATCAAATTAAGAATAACAAAAAATTATAAGAATAACAAAAAAATATTAAATTAAATAAAAATGTCACAATTCAACTAACCATACTATGTAAATCCAATAAAAATATTATACAAGGTAATATAATATACGAAGCTTAATACAGCTAAAACTTTAGTTTGCCGTAGGTAACTTCACCAAGCAGCACCTTCACTAGGCAGAAAGTTACAAAAATAGTATCACAAGCCTTTGTATCGTATTTCAAATTCAGTGTTCTATCACGGCCGCCATATTGGCCGTACTTTTTAGTAAAGAAATCACAGATCAAATCAAATCGAATGATATGTTACCTACTTTTAGAAATCCGCTTTGTATCCTAGGTTACAGTAAGTGATTCAATATTCAATTATAAAACTATTAGGTAACCTATTTTTTGGGTGAATCATGGTTGGATAATGTATTGACGACATTTTTCGTATTATTCCAGTATTTTCTAGAAGCGATATTTTGTGCGAAAATAAACACTAGGTACACTACATCATAGGTATAATAGGAGGGGATTCGATTCCGTACTATATTCCTATACTGAACCAATTGGAACCCTAGGTCATCGTAGAACCATGTCAAAATAACAAGTAGTAAGAAATTTCTAACAATCTGGTTTATGACATAGTTCCTGAGTGGCTTTGGGTATCGGTTAACTGTACGTTGATAGTGTGCGTAGATTGCAAGACTTCAAAATGGTGGCGGTTTTTTAAGGTCCCGAAACGTCACATGGTGTGAACTTGAAAACAGTATATTGACATTTCAGATCCACTAATGCGACACCACGATCTACTAATGCGATTCAGTTTAGTACCTATCTAAGCTAAGATACCATTTTTCAGTAGAAAGTAAAAAAAAGGTAAACAAACCTGCAAACTTGTTTCACCATGGTTTCGTTTTAAAATTTAATAAAAATGGCATGGTTCCTAAGAACAGATTTCGATATGTCTCATAGTTTGTAACTTTTCCATACAAAGTCAAAGGGCCGGTGGCGGCAGAAAAGTATTGAAAATAAAACTTGTTTGTTTAAAAACAATGCATTTTATACGTTTTAGATATCATGTTCTTTGTAGCATTTACATTTAAAACAATCGATATCAAAATGAAAATAACAAAATTTTATTTCGATTCTTGGGCCGAGTACACGTATTTTTGTAAGTGTATGAATGCAGTTCTTTTTACTAAAATCGATCTCATGGTTCCTGAGACAAGTTGGTATCTGTTATGGTTTCCAAAACCTCTATACTGACCCATCTGGGTTGATCACCCTGTGTAAGAGCGGGTAGGTTCGAGAACCTACCTATTTACAAGTAGTAAGTTACTTGAAGGACGGTAACTAGGTACTTATTTGCCCACAGCTGAAAATATTCCAGTCCACGGTCATACATTATTTGTCTTTGTTATCTCAAAAGGTGAACAGAGGCTTGAGGCGTCTAATGCAAATTAGAGGAATTGTTTGTAATCGGATAACAATTACGTCGTTAGCTTCTGGGCAGCCGCTGTGAGATGTGGCGCCGCCACTGGCCTTCTAGGCTGTCATATACACCAAGTTTTTATTGATTTCCGTTAAATTAAAGAGAAGCTTATTTAAGTCAAAAATAATCAATTTCTCTAAGAAACTACTGTCTTAACTCTTAATGTTATTGAGTTATAAAAAAAATATGTTTAATGACTGAACAAGTGTATTGCAACCCTTATTACATCCTAATGTTACTTATTTTGACGTGTGCCGTCAGTCCCCTAAGATCTTATTGTTAAGGTTCTCTCACACTTGCCATTACAATTATTATGTATGAAAACGAAACAAAATTTTTTTTTTTCGAAATTAACAATAGCTGATATACCAGGCAACTTCTATTAATGTCCCACGTAACCTGTCCAATTTTGAATGCAGTATTACTAAATTTTAAAAATAACGTAAAGTCTTCTTTCAGCAAAATACACTATCTACGATATTTAAGGTACTTCCCCTTCATGTCCCATAACTTTGGGACGCCCTGTATAACTACGATTACACACTGACCGCACTGTAGCGTTTACCGAAGTTGTACCATTATAAGTACGTTCAGTTGCAACGGATACCGAGACCAATGGTATACTGGTAAACAGGAGGCGAATACTAAGCCTAGTCCTCTTTGTGTTTGAGACGGGCACGCGTGATCCGAATATATTAAAGCCTCGTCCGACGGCTACTTTTTGATCTAGTCGAGAGGCGAGCAACTCAAGGAGAGTTCCTTTCTCTTCGTAAACTCATAATGCTATGAAGTGGCTCTCAAAAACTTAGTAATCCATTTCTAATTAAGAGTGGTGGAGTGGTGTCCATTGAACTTATCTGTTATCCTACTTTCTGTTCGAATCCGCCACTCAGAAATTCAATCAATCCGCTTTAGATTATTTTGGGAAATTAAATATTATTATGCAATATATTTGCGCACATATTTATTTGAGTATTCATTTATTTATTTATTAAATAACGACATATGGTCCTAACGGTTGAAAGAAATTCCTTGCCTAGCCGGATGAACCCGTTCTCTAGTGTGTAACATTGCTGTAAAATAAAGAGATGAGTAAAAGAGAGCGGTACCCGGATGAAATAGGTACCAATACCAACCTACCTATTGGGTTCTTTAGTAGCAATAAAACGTCCACATAAGAGTCGAATACCTACTCACATCGTATCGCTGATGTTGTATTTATAGGGGAATATCTTTAAAAATGTGAAGAAGGGCGTGGGTGGGTAAGTTAACACGTATTGTTATTTTTTACATGGAGTGTTATCCGATATAATATGTACAAATTGTGGGTATCAATTATATATATGTATGTAAAAAACGAAGTAATACTTTTCATTAAAATAGGACTAATCATAAAAAATAGTTTACCCTATTATTTTTTCTTTAAAAATAAGGATAGACTTATAAGGGGTGTACCGATAAAAAACTGGCAAATTCAAATGAAAAAATCGGGTCAATATAGTTAGAAAGTTGTAATTTCTGGCTTTTGTAATTAACTAGGAGGTCTTACATTAGCTAACTTTGGTCCTTTTTTGTTGCTACTGCAATTTCAGTATTCACAATACAAGTTCTCCAGAACCCCTTCGAAAAATATTTTTCCAAACTCTTTTTTTTATTTTCCACTGCACGATTTCGTGTTCTGCAGAAGTGACCTATATTTCTGGTTGATCTCCATGTTTTTTTTAATATACCCCTGCCTTGGGCGCAGTAATACTCTGTGAAGGGAATTATGTCACATATTATGTGAAATTTTTATGGGTCTTTAATCGATTATTTAATCCTATACAAATCTTAGTCTCTTTAGTATAGTTTTATGAAACGAAGTCAGTCCCAAAAAGTGTCAAGGATAGTATGAATAAGTCAAGGATATCTTAAGGAACACGGGAAGAATAGCCAGATATATTGACAACAGTCCCATAATTTAGAAAACTGCATACAAAAAAAGAAAAAAATGTTTGGAAAAGATAGTTTGGAAGAGGTTTCGAAGAAGCAGTACTGTGAGTACCTGAAATGCAGTAGTGACACAAAATTACTACAGTCAGCTAAGTTAAGACTTCCTGGTTAATTTCCAAAGCATGAAATTATAGTTACCTAACTATATTGACCCGATTTTTTCATTTGAATTTGCCAGTTTTTTATCGGTACTCCCCTTAATTATTTTTTGTATGTGTCACTTACTAATGACGTGACCAATCATTTGAAAAAAAAAAATAGCCCGAAAAGCTGTTAAGGCACAAGGTGCTCCCTTATACTGCCACGGCCTTTACTATTTAATGTTTGTTAAATAGGGCTATTGGCGCCTCGCGTTCTATTTATACAATAAGGCTGATTTTCTCCGTTAAAGCCGATTCTGCAAGTTTGTATACAAATAAAGTAAGTTTTCCGAGGATTCAGACGCCCCCAGGTCTATGTATCTGTTTGAACAGAGCGCCTGGTGTGTGCTTTAAGAGTGGATTTAGGCCAGCAATTTAGGTTGTTTTGTTTATAGCTGATATAATTGGTCATATAATTTAATTACTGCCCGGTTACGATAGCTAAATAAATTGTTTTGATGTACCGCAGAGAATCAATTAGTGAAATCTTTGTTTTCGATAAGGGCTACATTTACGACTAGTAATGTATATTTGTGTAGACCCTTTTGTTAACAGTTTCTATATAGGTACCTATTGAGTAGCTTACAGGTCGAACGACATCAAAAAGGGAAACCTTAAACCTCGTAATTAATTTTAGAGCAGCCGTATTCGACTAGTAATTTAATTATAATTTAAAACAAAGTACCTGTAACCATTGGTAAATATTTGAATATAGGTACTTACTCGTATAAACCTTTATTGAAATGTTAATAATTTCTTATCAACTGGGCTTAGCGTAGTTAGGCTTGTGAAATGAATGAGGTTTGATAAGATACGATAGGTATCAAATTAAAAATAATACAATTAAAATGGAGTATTTCATTAATGTGTTGAATAGGACGTACACTTGGAGTTAAAAGTGTGATATTATGAATTCGATATTATTGATTTTAGTAAGCTTCACACGCACTTACTTTTTTTATGTTACGAAGGTAGATAACTGAGCTCTCAGCTCACCTGATGGAAAGCAGGAACTGAGGCCCATGGACATAGCAATCAGAAAATTGCCTAAGCGCTGCCTGCCCTGAGGACTTAGATGGTTTGCGTATATCTATGCTAGTAATTACATCGGCTATCTTACCCCCAAACCGAAATACAGCAGCGCAAACACTGCTATTTAGCGGCAGGTTAACGGGTAAGACGGTGGTTACTGAAATAACCAACACTAAATCGGTATATGCTTGAACGCTTCTACATCTTAAAGTACAAGGCTGCTTTCAAATTTAGTTATAATTATAAATATATGTAGGTATCTATTCGTCGTATATAATAATTTTGATATTATCCTCTTGAAGAACAATTGCAAAATTATGTAACATGTACAAAATGAAGACTGCGTGTCTTAGTATGACTGTGCCATATATTTCGAAAATCTCAATAAGAATGATAAAAGGCGTGTTACTGTCAACAACTCATTTCTACGTACCCAATATAAGACTAGATGAGTGACAATAGAGATGAGTAAATTATTATCTATTTTTATTCGTGAAGAAGGCACAAGAAGAAATTACACATAACATTTAATGAAAACAAATGTTGTGTAAAAAATAAAACTAAATAAACAAAAGCAATAAAACAGAACTTAAAACTCTGTAAAGTACGGCAGTTATCAGTTAAAAAAATATATATTAGCTAGGTACTTACTCATATACGGAATAAGCAAAGTTCAATTTCAGCATTTTTTCATAATAATATGGGTTACATTACTTTAAGCTTACCTACTCCTCCTAAGCACGTGTTAATAAACTAGACTCGCAATAAATCTCAAAAAACAACTATTGTTCACAAATAATACATAGATAGTTATTCCTAAGCTTGGCCTTAGTTTAGATTCCATTAGGCTAGCTTTGTCGAGATTAAAGATTATCCTGTTTGCAGTGAACTAATCTGAAAGGGTGTAGTATAGAGAAACTATTCATTAACCTGCTTTCTCGTAGCTGTCTACAATCATTAGTGAGTTAGGTCGTAGTAGTCATTTATTAATATATAGGTATAATAATTTGATATGTTACACGAAATAAATAAAAACATATTGTAAGTTTTTTCCCACATTTACTTTAACCAAAACTGTACAATTCATATAAGTACATAGATTAAACCTAACTAATCTACTTAACCTAACCTATACCAAAGATTGGACCTTGTGGCATTGTACCGAAGATGCTGGCGGCATTTCCTCGCTGTATCACAATACTGATGCGTTGTGCGAGGAAAACGCCAGCTCTTCGGTCTTTAGTTACGTCAACCAGACGTTTCGCAATCTCAGCAAGCAATTTGCGTGCGCTGGGCCCCATGAACCTAGAGTTCCTAATATTATAATATATTTAAGAACTCAAGTTATAAGATTTCATATTAAATATTATGTTGACATGCAGTATTTTGGTAATAAGTAGATTAACGGATATTTTTAGTTAGCCGACGACTAAAGAAGAAGACTTCGAATGCAACACACTAAGTATTCGAGTCTCTTCGCATAGTTGCATCATGTTCAAAGAAAAGTTGCACTTCAGAGCTCTACAACAGTTTAATCAAAAAGTAGAGATGCTGTGCAGCGCTAAATTAAATTTTCTGTCACAATTCAGGGTATGTAAATGTAAGCACAAGTTAAAATGATGATTGATACAACAAAGTATTTTTTTTTTATATTTATGAATACCTAAAATGTCTCAAAGTCTCTTCATTTGAATACTCGTAGTAAAAGCAAAAACACTATCGAAACGTCACAGTACAATATCAAGCTTATAAAATAAAACCTACCTCTGGTTCTAACTCTACATTACTGTCCCGCGAAGACATTTTATATTTTTGACCAATTTTTTCAACAAATAAAATATGACATGAATGACAAATTAATAACCAAAACATGAAACTTCCGATTTAACACTCACAAAATGTATTAAATAATGTGATTTCTTGAGGAATTCTTACTACACATTATTTAATCAGAAATTGTAGCGTTTTCAGTAAAAGGTTTCAATTTGCCGTTGGCTTTTATGCATACTCGTACGTAAATAAATTCATACTATAGCTGAATAAAATTGTTAATACTACTGTATTTGTAAAATTTCTAATCTGAAATCAACGCCGTCGTAATGGCAACTAGTAACTTTTAAAAAGATTTGTTGCTTGTAATATATTCTACACTCATTATTTTAAAATATAACGTATTAATGCAAACTAAATCTCCAACGTACGGTCTTTGTAACTTAACTAAGCTGTTTTGTCTTGTCCATTAAAGTAAGCGTGAAGCTGTCGCGGCACTTATCTTGGTATTCCCAGACACAAAACGATAATAATGTATGTGTACAATCTGACTTGGCTTGTGTATAAATTTACTAAACTATTAAACATTGTGAACTGCAACTAAGTGTATTCGTATTATCTCTATGTTGAGATTAAGTCATAATAAACTCACAGTGCCCCGCTGTGTCAAGTTAAATAATAATCCCGAGTAGTCGCTGGGTACCTACTTAGCTCACACTTATTTGACATTGCTTCTTTAAAAAAGTGACTAAAATAATATGCAAATTAGAAACTTACCCCCTTATTCATAACATAAACGTTGCTAACTTAACAAGCCGCTAATAATTGTTTGTCCTTTTGCTCTTATGGACACATTGTTAAGACCGAAAGGGACAAAACAATTATTAGCGGCTTGTTAAGTTAGCAAACGTTTATGAATAAGGGGGTTAGATAATTGTCATGAGAAGTATAGCTTGCTCTACGTAAGAATAGTGAAATAATGAAATTTCTCATCAGTTCAACACGTGATTAAGTTCTAGTAACTAAAGGGCAGTTCTGTTCAACTAAATACCGTTCGTCAGTAGAAAATAAAAAAAGCAAGCAAACCTACAAACATTCGTAATCACGCACTTTTCTGCTGTGTTACGCCAAAGTC
>JALPQI010026593.1:0-16257 GCA_025490895.1 Thaumatotibia leucotreta | reverse complement strand
AATAACGTAAGCAAGTTGGCTGCTCTTAGAAAATTGATGATTGCCGCCTTGTTTTACTGACAGAGATTGTCGGACAGAGTATACAGTATTTTTTTCTAGCACTGATTTTTTTTTATTTTACATGTGTTTGACATTTGACACATGGTATATTTTCTGGCAACATTGAAGTTGTCACAGTCAAAAAATTCGACAAAATGGACGCTATTTTCGTTTCACTATATTACTAACGTACTCAAAACTGTATCACTTTTATTTCCTTGCAATAAGAGTTATTTTACCTTCGTACAGTTGAAATACTATAAACATTAGCACTATTTTCGTAGCAGATTACTGCCAATTTTAGTGTAGTGTAGCGTCTGCAAAGTGCAGTAAACGAAATTCAAAACAAATGCAATTTCTTGTTCACTGCGTGTATTTTAACTGCTATTATGTGAATTAAAGTGTCTATTTGCAACTATCATTAAGTTAATGTTATTACAACTTTATTAAGTACACAAGAAAGTGCTACTTTCTGTATAACCTCTAACGATACTCGACAATCAAAATGTTTTCTGTTTGTCGTCAAACACATCCTGCTACAGGCATAGAACATGCCGTTAGCTGCTGTTTCTTCAACAACGATGAGACCTGTTTGGTTACTGCAGGTGCTAACATTATCAAAGTCTTCAGATTGCTACCAGAAGGACATAGCAGGGAGGTCAACGCCGGTAAGACTTTTTACTGTTTCGTGTCCATAATTTTCATTATTATTATTGAATATTTGTAATGCAGACTCGAGTCGAGATTACCGATTCTAAATCTGTACCGAAAGTGGAGATTCCAGAGCTGATTGGTCTTTTTAAGATCTCATCAATTAAACTCAAGATCTAGATTAACGGCTCCTTCAATCTAGTCGTTAGTGTCTCTAAATAAACTTTTCCGAATTCGAAACCATCATGCATTACCATCAACTATCATTTTATCGAAATATTTCTACTATTATTACAGCGGGCCAGCCAATACCTCCAAAAATGAAGCTTGAATGTCTAGCCACATACACTTTATGGGGTAATGTGATGTCACTGGCATCTGTCAAGAGCCCTAGCTCTGGACGGGACTTGCTACTGGTGTCATTTAGGGAGGCTAAGATGTCAGTGCTGCAGTATGATCCTCAGACGAATAACTTGATTACTCTGAGTATGCACTATTTTGAGGAAGAAGATATGAAGGTATTGTATCTGTTGAAATATTAATGTGCCATATACTTCTGTTGTTATACATTTTAACATTGGGTCTCCAAAAGTCTCTGTGTTTGATTTATGTTTTAACCTAGCAACAACACACTTTTTTGCAGGTGCAACAACAAATTTAAGTCTTTAATTTGTTTGAGCTAATTGGTTTTTCACAACATTTTTCTGATATGTTTTGAATGTTTATTCATTACAGAATGGTTGGACAACTCACCCTCATATCCCCTGGATTCGAGTGGATCCGGAAGGCAGATGTGCGGTCATGCTACTTTATGGAAAAAAGTTGGCAGTTCTGCCATTTCGGAAGGATGTCACATCTGATGAGGGTGACCCTTTGGAAGCCAAGCCGCTTGCTGACTTGAAGAAGAATGTAAGTTATTCATTGCGTGGGTTGTGTAAATAAATGATTTTACGTGTGAAACTAATGTAACAAATGTTTTGTGCTTTGAACTTAAAGTTTGTTGATATTTGAAAAGCAAGCTCAGCTTGAATGCAAATGTTATTAAAATTAAGGGTCAATCATGTTTATTTTGTTGTTATTCAGTCATATCACCCAGGGGATAAAAGTGGCATAGTTTGTCTATTAAACTGTGCTTTTAAGGATGAACCAGGAAAACTTAACCATGGCAACAAGTGATATAAAAAACATGATTGACCCTTAAAAAGCAATATCTACAAAAAACTCATCCCAAGTTATCTTGTTAGGTTTAACCTTTAGGTGCATATGGTATCACACATTTTATTCCTGAAATGACTTATGTAAACAGTTGATGCCACTTACAACTCTATTGCTCAGTGTGATAGTCGCAATTGATTACTTATTTAGACCTGTGTCATTTGGGTTGTACCGTTTTTGATACTCTATGCACCTAAGGGATATGAGACACATTATTCAAACTAGTAGTTGAGGTTGCTGAGGCAATATAAACTGCCTATTAATGCCTGTACATACTAGCATTTCCAAAATTCCCTCGATTTCTCAATGGAGAAATAGACCATTTAATACCAAGTATTTTGAATGTAGTGTTCATATTATGAATCAGGTAATATTTTTCTTGTTACAGGCACCAACAATTCCGGTTGTCCGGGCACCCACCCTCGCATCTTATGTTATAGTTCTCAAGGATTTGGATGAGAAGATAGACAACATACTGGATATTCAATTTTTGCATGGTTACTATGAGCCTACTTTATTGTTGCTCTATGAACCTGTCC
This sequence comes from Thaumatotibia leucotreta, assembly GCA_025490895.1. Lineage (NCBI taxonomy): Eukaryota > Metazoa > Arthropoda > Insecta > Lepidoptera > Tortricidae > Thaumatotibia > Thaumatotibia leucotreta. Next base: position 13,813 of record JALPQI010026593.1, on the reverse strand, counting down.
GGACTTTTGCTGGGTATGTAAAATTATATTCGTTTTATTTATGAAAAATGAAAAATACTCTCATGGCATTTATGACGTAATAACCCGCTGGAGGCAAGCAGCGCAGAACCGGTCATATTGGCGATCATTGGGGGAGGCCTATGTCCAGCAGTGGACGTCTTTTGGCTGAAATGATGAATGATGATGAACAGCATTTTAAGGTTCAAATTATATCGTCGGTTGACAACCGAAACTTACTAAGTAACAAATACCTACTTGAAATAGAGATCATATCTACATTCTGATTCAATACTGACATAAGAGGTTGCTAAGAGTAGTGACAGTTTTTATAGTGAGTTTTGCTTGTCAGCCGACGATATACAATATGAGTAATCTTATATGTCCCAAAGAAACATTCAAATTCATATTTTAAAGACAAACGGGTCTTAATCGCGTAAACTTACGTTTAATTATATCCTGACGTTTCGGGCATGACGTTACACCCGTGGTCGCAGGCAGACTGGCGAGAGAATGTATCAACACCTTCGAGCTGCGCGGGTTTTTCGAACTACCCGCACTTTGATCTTGATTATTCACTTCTAGGCTAGGGTTGTCACTAGGCCTACACGCAACACTCACAACATCCAATGGCTTTAAAATGGATGTTTCACCACGCTTACATTTGTAAATCACGGGATTCCACGCGGACGAGATTCCTTGCCTCTCCCTCTCCTTGCCACTCATTCCTTGCATTTCAATAGCTTCACGTACTTTTCGGCTATGATGTATACGCTCGGTTGAGAGGACTTTCGGGCTATGGAGCTCAATCCAGTGGTTTAGTGGTTAAGACCCGTTTGTCTTTAAAATATGAGTGATAATCGTGAAAGTTTAAATCAATATAAACATACAAATTGTTCAAGTTGGACTTTTACCCAAACTTGTATTACTTGTAATGGTGAGCAACAGGACCGAATAACAGTGACTAAAAGGTTTTGAATTGCTATTTTAGATTTCACTTGTTGTGTTGTTGTGTCACTTATTAGTATTGAGAATAGTTTAAAGTTTTCTCGGTTGCTCTGAGTGGCATCTCTGAGTGGCAAGTGTTTCAGTCAACCATATTGGTGTTAATATGTAGTATGTATTTTTTTTGTAACTCTCACCCAATAAAATAACACTATGCTTATTCTAAAAAGTTGATCAACTTAGTGTACGTACACCCAACCAATTGAAACTCTGTCACAATGACTAGTATTACGAATTTTTATAATTTGATCTATCAGGGCTCGGATACCGGTTTTTACTCCATACAAAAAAACGGTTCGAATTTCGTTCTTTTTTGTTCTTTGGTATATCAATTCTTTGTTAATGGAGTAATTTAAAAATACGACGTTGGTAATTTCATAACATTTTGAGTACTATGAAAATGAAAATGAAAATTTATTTAGTTGCAGGTCATGCGTAATACATTAATGCGATGTTAAAAAACTATTTACAGGGTCGACATGTCTTGCTGCTGTGCAGCATGCAACTATGAGAGATCATTTATAATCTTAAGTTAACTGCTAAAACTACTTACATTAATTATACAATATGTATATGTACAATATATTTATTAATTACAATATTTAGTGATGTCAAAATTCATGTTTAAAATATTCGTTTAAGGAGTAGAAACAATTTTCTAAAAGCATTGCGTTTATCCTTTTCTTAAATTGGTTAATATCAAGGTTTTTGAAGGTATTAGGAAGCTTGTTGTAGACTTTAACACAAATATACGCCACATTCTTTTTATATATGTATTTGTCAGCTTTTTCAGCAATTAGATCATGCTGCCTCCGAATAGATTGTACTTTTTTAAATAAATTGAGGTTTTCTTTGACAAATACACATATCTCTCTAATGTACATACAAGGAAAAGGCAAAATTTTGTACTCAATAAAAAGTGGTTTACATGGGGCTAAATATTCTGCACCGACCGCATCCCTGACACATGCCTTCTGAGCAAGAAATACTCGATCCGCGTCAGTCGAGTTGCCCCATATCAACAACCCGTATCGTATGATAGAGGCAATATGTCCATGATACGCAGTGAGTGCTGCCTCAGTAGAAGCAATTTTCCTTAAATTCCTCAGTGCGAAAGAGAAGCTGCTGATCCGTGATACAAGATTATTTATATGGTCTTTCCAATTACAGTTTTTATCTAAAAGTATACCAAGAAACTTGTAACTATCTACGTTCTCTATTTGTTCATTTTGGTAACGGATATTTAGGCTGATAGGAATCGAATTATAAATAGAGAATTGAACTAATTTGGTTTTGGCTAAGTTTAACTTTAAGCGATTGCTGCGCAGCCATGTTATGAAGTTACTCAGTGTGCAGTTTATGTCATCTTCAAAGGATAATATATAAAACATTTTACTACATAAAGAATAATATATAAAACATTTTAAATATTGAAAAAAACCGGTTCCGAGCCTTGTGATTTATAGCATTATAGCGTTACTTTGATATAGTTCCCAAGTGGACTAGGGTTCCAATGGTTATACAATATCTTACTGTTACAGTCGTACAGCAGTGCGCAACGATACCTGCGCAATGGCGGGCGTGAGTTTGAACATGAGCGCGCGAGTGCACCCCGTAATTTGGGCGACGGCCGGGCTGCCCTTCGACTGTTTGCGCGCTGTTCCTATACAGCGGCCGCTGGGTAAGGATTTATATACCTACGAACAAATAAAACATGGAAGCCGCACGCCATACTAAATTGCCTGTCAAAAACGGTCCTGAATTTTAGTTGACAAATGTCACCTCCTCTTCAATGCCTCACGGCAAAGAATTTCAATATCAACCTATAAAAACTGAAACCGCCATTTAAAAATAGTTGTGATTGGTCCATCAAAGTTTTGATTGGCTATATTCTATAAACATTTGTCAAAGATGTTGCGCCGAAATATGCGCGGTGTTAAGAAATGCACTATGTCCAGGTCCAGACAATTGAACAATCGTTTTTGGGGGCATTTTTGAGCTGTCGTTAGACGTCCATGGCCATGTTATTATATGGAGGATTTTACAAATTCGTGGCAGTATCAGCTTTTCTACCAAGAGGTGGTTCTCAATTCGACTGTTTGTTTTTTTATGTTTGTTACCTCTTAACTTTCGACTGGATGAACCGATTTTGATGATTACCTTTTTAATTGAAAGCTGATGCTCACTGAGTTCGCCGAGCTCACCATTTTAATTTGGTCCAGTTCTGACAAACCCATATAAGTCATAAAATTGCATTAAGCATGTGCACAACAAATGGACGAATAACTCAATCACGTCAACCGATTTCGATAATTCAACGGACTTAAAACAAATCGTGCTGATGGGACCTTGGAGAAATCGGTTGAAGTCGTTTTTTTTTTATTTGATTATTTATGAAATTTAATTGTCTTGTATTTCAGGTGGTTGTTTGATAATGGCTGTGAACTCTCTGATCTATCTCAACCAATCGGTGCCGCCTTACGGAGTGTCGCTAAACAGTGTCGCCACGCACACCACCAACTTTCCACTCAGTAAGTAGTAATCCTACTTTCCTCCAAGGAACTTCCAGCAGAATCTGTGAATATGTTGTCATTCCTGTATTCGTTAACGAGAATAAGCAACGCCTAAAAAATATTGGTGTAGCGAAGTTCAATATCACAAGTATGGGTAGATACAAACAATACAATAGAAAGGTTCGTTCAACAGCTTCTGATTATTGCTATCTCAAGCAACGCTACAGCTGTTTATGTAAAACAATATATGTAATAATATTTTTTAGTACAGATGGTGCCTTTTTTAGGCTCTAGTGCGAGAAGTGAGTCATTTTACGTCAGGTCCAAAACTCCGGGGGACCATCTGCATCTGTACTAAAAAACGTCGTACGAGACACGTGCAAAAACGAAGTTCGTAACTCGTGTCGATTTAAAACATCGTCATTCGTTTCGAATTTCACATTTTTCGCACTTGTGTCGTAATGTACTAATTTATTTCTGCACGGCTGTGGTTCCACATTGTTCGAAATAAAATCAAATGTTGCAAAACAAGGACATATCTCTGGTCTATATAAAAAAGGTAAATCTTTCTAGAAATAACAGGCCATTTAAGAGGTCGTTGGGCCGTCTGTAGACATGTTTACTAATGCGTCATTCATTTGTTTTACAGGAATTCAAGAAGGCGTATGCATAACCCTAGACGGGGCCTGCGTGGCCCCACTAGGCGAAGGCCGTTTAGCGTTATCGCTGAAGGGAGGCCAGCTGTATGTGCTGACACTATTGGCGGACTCTGTTCGCAGCGTGCGAAGCGCGCATCTCGACCGTGCCGCGGCCTCCGTGCTCACCACTAGTGTACGTATGTAGGGAGGGTGTAACTATACTTACTTCTTACTTCCAGCGGCGCTACAACCCAGTGTGGGTCTTGGCCTCTTCCACAATATCCCTCCATTTAGCTCGGTCCCTCGACACTCTCTTCCAGTTGGTGTATCTTCCTAACTTCCGTAGATCTTCCTCCACACAGTCTATCCAGCGTTTTTTAGGCCTGCCTCTCGGTCTTTTTTGTTGTGGCGTCCACCTGGTGATTATTTTTGGTGCTCTAAATTCAGACATTCTTTCCAGGTGACCCACCCATCGAAGGCGTTGTGACTTACAAAACCTAACTATGGTTTCTGGCTCGATCTGTGCATCAAGTTCGTGGTTCATTCGGTGTAACTATAGACTATCCATCTATTTTCCCTTTCAGGTCTCAGATCGGACTTTGCCTTACCGCACCATCATCACCGAAATCATTTATCTCGCCATGCCCATGGCAAATTTTTTTTCAACAGCCTCTCTCCACCGTCCTCAAATGACGGTGCAACGACCGTCCCACCATCGTGGGATGCGACCCGGCCACAGCTGCAGTAGCGGAAACGCGTTAGCAGCCACATATACTTAAGGAGTAGGTTCGTTTCATTCATTCATTGTAATTGTAGATGAGGTTTCTTGGCTCCGCCGTTTAGCGTTATCGCTGAAGGGAGGCCAGCTTTATGTGCTGACACTATTGGCGTCCTCCGTGCTCATCACTGGTGTATGTATACAATGGGCATTAAAGATGAAGGGCATTTCCTGTTACCTGTGACGTTTTGAGATTAACCCCCTTATTCATAAACGTTTGTTAACTTAACAAGCCGCTAATAATTGTTTGTCCCTTTTGCTCTTATGGACACATTGTTAAGACCGAAAGGAACAAACAATTATTAACGGCTTGTTAAGTTAACAAACGTTTATGAATAAGGAGGTAAGAATAGACCTCTAGGTTTTTGGAAGTTAGTAGTATTTTAGCCAAAATTTGAAAACCGTTCTAAATATTCATAAAATCTTTTAGGGGTCTATTCTCAGACCCAAAACGTCACAGGCAACTTTTATGCACTTAGTTTTTGGTCACCTTGTATACGCGGTTAGTGTGGGCCCCCGCTAGAAAGCCGTTAAGCGCTATCGCTGAAAGTAGGCTAAATGATTTTTTTGTATATTATCTTTCTTGAGATCATTTTAGATATTAAAAAAAAATTCAAATGCAGAAGTTGACAGTGGTTTTTTTTTCAGATGTGTGTAATAGAAGAAGACTTTCTCTTCCTCGGGTCGCGTCTCGGCAATTCCCTGCTGCTGAGAGTGACAGAGAGGGAGAACCGAATGCTATTCTCCGTCGACAAACCCTTAGAAGCCACCGTCGATTTGACAATTGAAAATGGTATGAGCAAATCAAGTTTTTTATAAATTTAGGGCCTTAAAGCCTACCAATTTATTTACATGTAAACAATAGGCTACTTGACACATATCAAATTTACTGCAAAACATTATTATTTTCTGTAGTATTTATTGAAAAGATCAATATTTTTCGATTACGGTGTATTAAAAATGTTTGATGGGTACATATTTTTTATTGAAATTTTTTTTTATTTTTTTTATTTCGTACTCTGAAAACGGTGTCGGCCATGATGTGACGTCCTAGGATCTTAAACTAACTTCATGTCGAATCTTATACGAGTGAAATTCACCATGGACATGTAGGCATGTAGCTTTGCTGTGACAGTGACATAACATAAGTGACATGTCAAGTGTTTGTTTTCGGTTTGAGTGACGTCACACCACAGATAATCTAAGCATTAACATGGCTAGTATCGTTTTCGCGCGGTAACGAAAGTTTAAATTTTAAGTTATATTTTTGCGGTTTTCTAGGTCGTGAAAAAATATATTTATATTTTTTTTCCGTTAATCAGATATTGATTAATAATATCCGACAAACTTTAAAAATGGGTCAAGTAGCCTATTCATGCATTCATGAAATCCTTTGATAAGCTTTTTCGGCGTTTACAATACAAAACTCAATAAATCAGTGAAGTTTTGTTTCAGCGGAAACAGTCTCCATAGTAAATAATTATAGTTAAATGGTTAAACACACGTGTAATTTAGGTACTACGCGCGACATATTTCGAAAAGTCTTGGTCTCCATTATTATCAAACTCTGAGCGCACGCTATCGCTAGGTTTGCGCATTGACAACATTTCAAATTTTTTAGTCGTAGTTTTAAATGTCTGTTTTGAAAGAACTCAATATTAAAAGATATACGAGCAGAAAGAGCATAAGTCACAAACTTCAAAAATCAGCTAAATGAAAAGTGATGTTTCGTTCACGTAAAGGTGCGTTTAAACCAAAAGAGCATTCGCTGTTCCAGCGCCCGTTCTACGAAATCAACCAATCACGTTTTGTGTACATACCGATCGAATTTCGTAAAGTGGGAGGTTAGACAGCGAATGCTCTTTTAGTTTGAACGCACCTTAAGAAAACGACGAAAAACGGTAACAAGTGTCAAATGTCACTGCCAAACACTAGTGACATTCCAACAACAAGATTTTTTGGTTATAGTGGCAGCTCTGAATCAGCGGTGTGACGTCACTTCCCCTTTAAACTATTTTTAACAAAAATATTGCGAAAAAATTAAAAAAATATATATTTTGGTGATCTACATGCGTATACCTAGAAATGATTTTCGATTTAGGGACATCGAAAATTTTTAAACATTGTCAATTAGTCCTTAAAATGATGCTTGCCAAGTTTATGTGAAAACTATTTTTAGTTACGTTTATCTAAGCACATGATAACTTTACACTATTGTTTGTTGTATGCCACAGACCAGGAATATAACCAAAACCAACAAAAGGATAAAGACAAGGATTCGGATCCCGCCGCGAAGAAGCGACGCCTAGACTCGCTGTCGGATTGCATAGCTACCAATGTCATCGAGATCAGCGACAAAGATGAGCTGGAAGTGTACGGGAGTGACATACGGACGTCTACTCAGCTGACCAGCTATGTCTTCGAGGTGCGTATAGTTACGGTTCTTTTTTTAATAAATAAAACTCGTTAAAACACAAAGACTATATAAAAGGGAATCCGTAGCAAGCAACGCTCAACTAAGCGCTGAAATCCGCGATAACCCTTACTGAATGTTGTTTTTTCACCTAGACTGAGATAAGGTGTTAGAAATAAAATGATAACGCGTAACACATCCCTTGATGTTCACCGTTCCTTTGCGCGGTTTTAATATGACATGTCTTACTTATCTCATTCTATTTACAAAATTTCATTAGAATTATGTGTGATTTTAAATAAGAAGATATATCTTCGTTTGTATGGGGAATCGAGCTTGCAGCGGACTGTGCAAGGTCATTTTTTTTAACGAAAAAAAAAACTATCCATCCGTTTTACTACTATTGTTATAGTAAAAGACGGGAATTTCGCGCCGTGTTATACTATAGCACCAATTATGTACATACTAAGCCTACTGATTGAGTAGGAATAGTATTAACCTTCGGCTTACCAGGTGGTGTATACCGTATGATGATGATGAGTCCGACCGATTTCGGCCATGGCGACCACTTCGACTCCTAATCGGTATTTTTGCGCTCATGCGCTCGCAGATGGCTAATATAACCTATCTTTGCGGCGAAACTCCGTGCACATTGAGGACACGTAAGTACCCTGTTTACATAATTATATGTGATAGCAGCAGGTGGACGGGCCTTGAGCTGGTCGCGTTTGACGTCAACGTCAATTTTACGTTGATCCTCGAACTCCCGCACCTTGTTGTTAACCAACCTGCGCCATTCTGGCCGCTGTGCTGCCAGACGCTCCCATCGAGAGGGCTCTATATTACAATTCTTCAAGTGACGTTTTTGGACATCCTTGTACCGGAGGAGTTGACCGACATGCTGTCGCTTGCCCTCCTCCAGCTCAGAGTATAATATACGCTTTGCCACTCTCTCCTCCGCCATACGCGATACGTGACCACACCACCGAAGCTGCCGACGCATTAAATAAGATTCAATGCCACCAACATTGGCTCGTCGCAGAATATCGGTATTACGCACTCTGTCGGACCATCTAATCTTCATGATGGCACGGAGGCATTTGAGGTGGAAACGATCCAGAGTGCGTATGTGGCGACGATACACGCACCACGTCTCGGAGGAATATAAGAGGTTTGGCAGCACAATTGCCATGTAGACCGATATCTTGGTGGCCAACTTAAGATCGTGTGAGCAGAAGACCTTGGAACACAGCTTGCCAAATGCTGCAGCTGCAGCACCAAGCCTGCTGTTGATCTCAGCATCAAGGTCACACTTAGTTGTTACAGTGTTTCCCAGGTAGCGAAACTTTCCGACCTGCTTCAGCACGTCGTCACCAAGCTTTATGACCAGTGTCTCGTGCCCGTGATTATCCAGGGACATCACCTCTGTCTTCGTGACACTGATCTTTAGGCCGAACTTACAGCAGGCATGGTGAAAAGCGGACATCAGCTGTTGCAGGCCGTCTGCGGATTCTGCTAGGAAGCACAAGTCGTCAGCATACATAATCTCAGAGATCAATGCATACGAGACTTTTAATACCGTATACCAAACCACTAAATGTATATTTTTCACCTTGTATGCAGATTAGCCTTACTCACGTAAAATATAACAATTATTCGGAAAAAGGGCTTTAGCTCTCTATTTTATGCCTATTAAAATGTTTGACAGGAAAATCTCTCAATTCCATTGATTTTTTTTCAGGTATGCGACTCTCTGCTCAACATCTGCCCCATCGGCGACGTATCCATGGGCGAGCCTCAACTGCTATCAGAAGAGTACAGTCGGACGTCGGAGTTGCCCGCGGTAGAACTGGTCGCGTGCAGCGGGCGCGGCAAGAATGGCGCGCTGACTGTACTGCAGCGGAGTGTACGGCCCCAGCTCATTACGGCTTTTAATTTACCGGGTAAGGAAGTCATGCCTACTTCACTCGAGCGATTAGGTGGTTACAGCTTGAAAATGATCGGATCATTTATTTAGGCTGTCAGAATATTAGCCATCCTCATTCATAAAAATCTCCTAACGTCGCAAGCCGATAAATATCGTTTGACTCTTTCAGTCTTCTAGACATTTGATAACACCGAAAAGGATAAACAATATTTATCTGTTTACTAAGTTAAGGCTCGATTTCACCAAACTTTTATTCTAAGAATAATGCTTACTTTCAGATAGTTACGTCAAAAATCTACAGTGATTTGACACTAGTATCTGAAAGTAAGCGTAAGAGTGTAAGGCACTGGTCTCACCGCGAGCTACTAAGCTATGAACTATCGGCTATAAACACGAACAAAAGATACGCACTCCCGCGCAAAAAAGACACGGCGATACTCGCCCGGCGGTGATAGGTGATAGTTGGGTGAGTATCGCCGTATCTCTTTTATTTACACGGGAGTGCGTATCTTTTGTTCGTGTTTATAGCCGATAGTTCATAGCTTAGTAGCTCGCGGTGAGACTAGTGCCTAAGGGGCTTTGTTCCATGAAAATGTCACGGTTTTTTTATTTGTCAAATTTGTTAATTGAATGAAGTTGTTTTTCAGGTTGCATAGACATGTGGACAGTGATGGGAGAACCGGCCGAGGCCAGTAAGGATGCTCATCGGGATATGGAAGGCTCACACGCGTATATGATACTCACACAAGAGGATTCCAGCATGGTGAGATCCATACATCATTTTTTTGGTAAAAAGTTTAGGGTGACTTAAACGTATTCTGTCCTGTGTACACACTTACGGAATTGCTCCTTTAAAAAATATTCTACCAAAACGTTTGGAACATGGGTCCCAAAAATATTTAAGTGAAAACATACAGAAGGGCAGGACATGGTCAAATCAGGAATTCGTGGCTGCTGCCTTTATTAAAGGCGTAATTTAGTCTTAGTATTGACGGCAGTAAGAATACATTTGTCATCACCCCAACTTTTCCCGTGGTTGTTGTAAGAGTCGGCTAAGGGATTGAAGTGTCACTAACGATTTTATTTGCCAAGGATTGAAGATGGGCAACAGCGTCATGGGCATTTACCTCCTAATGCATAGTGTAGCCGTGAACTGGGATAGGTTGATGATGTGATGTGTAGTGATCGTTATCAACGTGCACTTTCCGTGGCAATAGCTATGGTTGACAGAAAAAGTAACAAATGTGAAAATTATATTTTGCTCTATTACTCGTACTCTCAAAAAAATATTACTTTCCTTAGGATACATACAAACTTTATCCTACTTTAAAAAAACAAAAATCAAATGTCATTAATTTATGACACATAATATAGTACTTTAAATGACATTTTGCGAAGTCTTTATTTTAATCGAAATGGATATTCAAGTAACTATTTCAAGTGGAGTAAGATCAGTGTTATTTATATAATGGGTTTTTCAATTTGACGTGAAGTAGTTTTCTCATTTAATCAGAGTAATTTCAATAAATTATTAAAATGTGTGTAGGTAATTAATTATTATAATTAAAATGACTATAATTTCTGAAATTTAAGTAATAGATAAAATACCTGTGTATTTGATTTTTCTGTCAACCATACTTTGCGACCAATACCGCACGTTGATAACGATCACAAGTGATGTGTGGTAGACCACATGTTTCACCAAGAATCCTTCCGTTTCCAGATCCTACAGACGGGCCAAGAGATCAACGAAGTGGACAACTCAGGGTTCATGACCGGTGCGCCGACGGTGTTCGCGGGCAATCTCGGCAACAACAAGTTTATGGTGCAGGTCACTACCACCGCCATCCGGCTTATCAAGAGTGAGTGCATTTATTTTTATTATAGGCGTATTTCTCAAATAGATTTGTGGGTTGTCACTGCCATGTACAGTCAAGGGCAAAAATATGTATACACTTTTGCACCTTATTTTCACGGCGTAAGATAAAAAAGTGTATACATATTTATGCCCTTGACTGAACGGTAAGTTAACGATATCTAAACTTAATTTTCTATATTTGTGTATATGGACAGAAAGCTTGACGCACGAAACACTTGATGTGCGAATGTGATTCCCTCGCCAGACAAAGGATGAAAGACTTCGGAACCGGCTATCTCGAACCGAAGGAGGTCAACGCTACCGCTAGGGTCCATCCTCAAACATATTGAGTTGATAGAACGATCCCTGGGGTAGGCGAAATAGGGGGCAATTACACAAAAGATCCCAATGGGTTGAAGTGTATCCGTAAGGGCCCCACCAATAAAATAAGATAAGCTTGACGCAGCGGCGACTTCGCTAATAAGTAATAAGAATTAAATTGTTAGACTTCCTGAAACCCTTTAACCCTTTCGAACATGGTCGTGACACACCTGTCAAACTATATAAGAAATACCCAAAGGTCAAATGTAATACACAAAATATTGTTTCACAAAATTCACAAAAAAATATTGACATATGCAACACGTAGAAGAGAGCAGAAATTATAATGTAGCCATTTTTTGGCGTTGAAACTGCGGTGCTGATATATTTGGCCATAAACACACAGAAGGTTAAATATGTGTCTGCTATATCAATGTAGTTTTAGGAACTCATCACAAAAATTTACGATATCCTACAATCGTGGCTTTTGGAATCTTTTAACTCTAGTATTAATGTTAACTCGAAGAGCAAACAACACTGCGCCCCTGTGTATTTGTGGGCCAGTCACGTTTTTTTTGTCCTTATTCTATCATGGGACAAAAGTGACATAGTTTGCGTTAAGAAAGTATGCTGCACTCTCTACTAACATGACTAGTGACCTACCATGGAAAGGCCCACGTAACTGTCAAAAAATCAAAGTTTCGTCAATTTTATTGCTATTAAACTGCGATTTGAAGGGTGAAGAGAACGTAACCTAACGCGTGACATAAAAAACGTGATTGACCCTTGTATATTTCCAGATGGAGTCCAACTGCAGTCCTTCCAGCTGGAATGGACGGCGCAGTACGCGGCCACGGCCGACCCGTATGTGTGTGTGGTCTCCACTTGCGGTCGCGCGTTGGTACTCGCGCTCCGAGAATTCCGCGCCAACCAGTCTATGGTAATTTCTAGTGTTGTTCATGATATACCAGCGGCCCTACCGCGAAGTTTAAAATCCGTAAATTTCGGGGATTTTTCTCTGTCACTCTAATGACGCCTTCGTTGGTGTGACAGAGACAAATCCCCGAAATTTATGGACTTCGGAGTTCGCGGTAGCAGGCTTGATCCGTTTGAATCGATTCAACTGGAGTTCAACTTTTAGAAGTACTAGTGTAGCAAATCTGTTGTTCGGTCTGGATTAGTACTGGTTGCGAAATATTCCCCGGGCAACGAATCGTACACCCGTAAATTGCACATCTAAATTGGTTGCCAACTCTAAGTTACAACATTACTGCAAAGCTCTGCTTTTCATCCCAATCAAAATCTACCAAATATAGTTACCAAGGGCCAATCACTTTTTTATGTCACCCGTTGTTATGGTTACATTCTCCTGGGTCACCCTTAAAATCGTAGTTTTACACTATAAAAAAATTACTAGTCTTAGAATGTTTTGACAGTTACGTTGCCTTTCCAAGGTGGGTGACTAGTCAATAGTCATGTCATGATAGTAGCGCTTGCAGAATACCTTTAAGCAAACTACGCAACTGTTGTCACCTGGGTGACATGACATAATAACAACAAAAAAGTAATTGACCCTTAAAATCTACTCATTTTATAATTAGTCAAATTTGACCTTTTTATGTATGGAATTTTGGCTCCATGATGATGAATTCATTATTTTAATTTTGTATTGTATACAGACTGCCCGTTTAGCGCCAACCAGACAGCCGGTGCCACACAGGCCGGCGCTTGTCAAAGCGGTGCCCTACAGGGATCTCAGCGGACTCTTCACTTCTGCAGACTTGGACAGCGTGCAGGTGAAATTTGTTCATTCATGGTCTTAAATTTACATATTGTATTAATTTTACGTTACGGCTTGAAATTTTAATTAGAAGTATTTGTTTTGACTTCTTACTTTAAAATTGGGAGCCTGATATTATGAAAAAAAATACGTTACTGAAGTTTTTAAGAATTATAATTATACAATATTTTTTGGAAATGATAAAAAAAGTTACAGAATAATGAGATGTATGTAAGATCATGAAAGAAAAAAAAATATAATATACAGTTTGCCGCGCTGGGATTTGAACCCGGGAGCACCTGCTTCACAGACGGTACAACAGACGGTCACTACTTACTTAGTTGGCAGCGCCATTGTTATGAAGCGGAATTATTCTGTAACTGCTGCAGTGAACCAGCTCTACATTTGTTTACTTAGCTTGCCGAGAGATGGCGCCACAAACGCCCTGCCGCATATTTTGCTCGTATTTTCGTTAATATCTTTAGAAATATTTGCATTTATTGTTTCATAATTATTTGTAGTTGTGGCATTCGAATATATTTAATGGTTGAAATATTTATTTTAACTACTAGATTAGTGATTT
>JALPQI010026592.1:0-16057 GCA_025490895.1 Thaumatotibia leucotreta | reverse complement strand
AATTGTTATGCAATAATATGGATATGACTCCAAAGTTGATTAAATTAATAATAAAAAGAATAATTTCTTAAAATTTCATTTTGAAGCTTTAAGGTGGCTACTTGAAAAGGTTTTCGTAGTTACCGGTGTCAAATAGGTAATTTTTTGAGAGTGATTAAATGATTAATAATTCAATCAACTTTAGAGTCATGTCCATATTATTGCGAACAAATCCGCACATTTTTCCGATCTCTGGTAATGACCGACATTATCTTAGTGTGGAAATTGAATGGATGCTGAAGCACGTCTCATCGCGAGCTGGGCATTTTCGCGAGAAGAGATACAAAAACTTATTTTTCTGAAACAGGTAAATTTTATGTTTTTCCTGCTCAGAATCACGAGCTCTTTCGATCCTACTAGAAGAAAAAACCGGCCAAGTGAGATTCGGACTCGCGCGCGAAGGGTTCCGTACCATTATCAATTTATTATTAAAAAAACTGTTAAATCAACCTGCCTCAAAAACTATAGGAGATAATTTAATCAAACCAAAAATCGTTGATAGAGCTTATTAATGTGCATAACATATATATATTTTTTTAATTTTATATCGCGTAGCTTAAAAAATAGAGGGGGGGGGGGACATTTTTCAGACTATGAGAGCTGATATCTCGAAAATAATTTGCTTAAATAAAAAAGAGATTTATAAACCTTCATATCATTTTCAAAGACCTTTCTATTAATACCCCACACGCTTACATACAACTAAAAACAAATTTATATCCCTCAGTTACATGTATGGATGGCCCCCACCCCAATGATTTTTTTTACAATTTAGTATCATATTCCTGTAGCGGTACATACAACACATATCCTTAGCAAATTTCGTTACTGTAGCATTTATAGAGTTTCCGAGTAAATCGGCTGTGACAGACGGACATGACGAATAAGGGTTCCGTTTTTGCCATTTTGGCTACGGAACCCTAAAAAAGTGTCCCAACTTTTTGTTTCTATTACGTAACCGTTTTTCAAACACTTTGTACAGCGGTTACAAAGTGGAGAGCATGTAAACTGTATGAAAAATGTGGGACCATTTTTTTCTTGTACTTTTTTTCTCCTAGATTGAAAGAACTCGTTATTCTGAGTAGGAAAAACATTAAATTTACCTACCTTAAAAAAATTTTTTTGGATCTCTTCTCGCGAAAATGCCCAGCTACTAAAAGACACATGCAAACGTATGCGCGTGCACGCCGTTCAAATCCCTTAGACGCTCAACGTGCCGCTGCCCTCCCTGCCCGACGCGCCGCTGCCACTCGGGCCACTAAGGCAGCTCGAGGCGGCCGATGACGAGCGCGGGCAGCACGGTGCCGGCGGGCAGCTGCCGCACCGCGTCGGAGGCGCCGGGCAGCTCTAGTAGGACCCCGGCGCCGCACGCGCTTAGTAGCCTGCTGCTGCACTGTATGGAAACATGCGGCTAAATCAACTTTTTTAGTACAAATGGTGTACTTTTTTCAAAACCCTTGGACACTCAACGTGCCGCTGCCCTCCCTGCCCGACGCGCCGCTGCCACTCGGGCCACTAAGGCAGCTCGAGGCGGCCGATGACGAGCGCGGGCAGCACGGTGCCGGCGGGCAGCTGCCGCACCGCGTCGGAGGCGCCGGGCAGCTCTAGTAGGACCCCGGCGCCGCAAGCGCTTAGTAGCCTGCTGCTGCACTGTAGGGAAACATGCGGCTAAATCAACTTTTTAAGTACAGATGGTGTACTTTTTAGGCTCTAGTGCGAGAAGTGGGTCATTTTACGTCAGGACCAAAACTTCGGAGGGCCATCTGTACTAAAAAAACGTCGTACGAGACACGTGCAACTTGTGTCGTAATGTACTATTTTCTGTCTGTTATTGCCATGGTTATGCACGCCTGATAAACGCTGGTTTTATGCAAAATTATGCTTCTTAAACTATACAATTTTCTGGTGTTAATAAGCCGTATCCTTGATGGGCGGTTACCAGTACGAGACTTTTTTTTCAGTGAACAAATGCGAAATCCTCGCCACTCAAGCCACTAAGTGTGCAAACGGAGTAGACGCTCAAGCGGGGCGTCCATGATAAACAAATGCAAACGTATAACGTATACGCGTGGACTGAGTGCACGCCGTTCGAATCCCTTGGACACTCAACGTGCCGCTGCCCTCCCTGCCCGACGCGCCGCTGCCACTCGGGCCACTAAGGCAGCTCGAGGCGGCCGATGACGAGCGCGGGCAGCACGGTGCCGGCGGGCAGCTGCCGCACCGCGTCGGAGGCGCCGGGCAGCTCTAGTAGGACCCCGGCGCCGCAAGCGCTTAGTAGCCTGCTGCTGCACTGTTGGGAATCATGCGGCTAAATCAACTTTTTTAGTACAAATGGTGTACTTTTTTCAAATCCCTTGGACGCTCAACGTGCCGCTGCCCTCCCTGCCCGACGCGCCGCTGCCACTCGGGCCACTAAGGCAGCTCGAGGCGGCCGATGACGAGCGCGGGCAGCACGGTGCCGGCGGGCAGCTGCCGCGCCGCGTCGGAGGCGCCGGGCAGCTCTAGTAGGACCCCGGCGCCGCAAGCGCTTAGAAGCCTGCTGCTGCACTGTAGGGAACCATCAGCATGTTTGTGATTGCTATTACTGCCATTGTTATGGGCGCCTGAGGAACGCTTGGCCGTGTGGTGACAGAAGAAAGAATACATTTGTCACCACCCCAACTCCTCCTGCGGGTGTCGCAAGAGTCGACTAAGGGATTGAAGTGTCACTGACCATATTTGATTAGAGATTGATGATGGGCAGCAGCGTCATCATAGTGGACACTTACTGCGATCGCCAATCCGCTCGGGCCACTAAGGCAGCTCGAGGCGGCCGATGACGAGCGCGGGCAGCACGGTGCCGGCGGGCAGCTGCCGCACCGTGTCGGAGGCGCCGGGCAGCTCTAGTAGGACCCCGGCGCCGCACGCGCTTAGAAGCCTGCTGCTGCACTGTATGGAATTAATTGAATCAGGCGTTACTTTGCGGACGTCCATATTCAAGGATGAACAATATTGCTTTGCTCTTCCGCGATACAGAATGTGTAGCTAATTAGTGTAACCCGCTATAATTACTTGCGTATTTTTTGCATGCAATTAATTATAGCGGGTTAAACTAATTAGCTACACATTCTGTATCGCGGAAGAGCAAAGCAATATTGTTCATCCTTGCACTGTATGGAAACATGCGGCTAATCAACTTTTTTAGTACAGATGGTGTACTTTTTAGGCTTTAGTGTGAGAAGTGGGCCATTTTACGTCAGGACCAAAACTTCGGAGGGCCATCTGTACTAAAAAAACGTCGTACGAGACACGTGCAACTTGTGTCGTAATGTACTATTTTCTGTCTGTTATTGCCATGGTTATGCACGCCTGATAAACGCTGGTTTTATGCAAAATTATGCACTTAAACAATACACACACGCATTTTTCTGGTGTTAATAAGACCTATCCTTAATGGGCCAACGACAAACATGGACTACATGCATGTTTGCATAATTTAAGTACCTAATTTTGCAAAAAACCAGCGTGACTCGGACGACCGTAACCATGGCAATTACAGACAGAAAAAAGTTGATTCACCCATGCACACAATAAGCTCTTTTACTATGTTTATTTCATTTAGGATTTAGATTAAAACCGCTAAATTATAGGTAGTGTGACCATTAAACAGGGGCGAAAAATGAAATGGGTGACCCCTGAGACTACCCGCAATGATCTTGTAAAGGTTGTTTCAAAATTCTTGAGTTCCGAGATATTGTTATTCAAAGTTATGGACCCTAAAGTACGGACCTGGCTGCCGATGAGCGTGGCGGTGGGGATGTCGTTGTCGGCGGGGTAGGCGAGCGTGGCGCGGCCGTACTCGGGCCGCGGGTCTAGTGTAGCGGCGTGGGACAGTCGTACTCGAAGACGCGGCCAGTCGGGACGGCGTCCGCTGCACACCTGTGTCAAAGTAGAAAGGCTAGTTTTACCAATCGTTTATTATTATTATTCTTTGCACGGTAATGTCGGCAAGCCAAGGTAAAATTGTGTCATGATAGCCAGCCGGCCGGTTTTGGTAATGCAATAGGAACTTATTACGTTATTCCGCAAAGTAAAAAGATTGGGTTGGATTTCAAACCAGCGAACCCCATAGGCATACGGCACTTTGGGTAAATTTGGGATAGATGCCTCAGTTTACACGTGGCGTCCTGTGCAGACATTAGTATATTGATGTTATGGTTTTTTTTTTTTTAAGAATCTAAATATATTTATTTTCAAAACTACAATTTATGTACATAGATTAAATCTAACTAATCTACTTAACCTAATCTATATATAAGATTGGCCCTTGTGGCATTGTACCGAGGATGCTGGCGGCATTTCCTCGCTGTATCGCAATACTGATGCGTTGTGCGAGGAAGTCGCCAGCTCTTCGGTCTTTAGTTACATCAACCAGACGTTTCGCGATCTCAGCAAACAATTTGCGTGCGCTGGGGCCCCAAGACGCCAAACGGTACAAAATCGTACTCTTTGCCGAGGCCCTTATATTTATTACGTTTTAAAAATTCTGCATTTTCAGCCGCAGCGGCTGCCTTAAACGTAGTGATGTTATGGTTAATAATTTGGACATCAATGTCGGCAAAGCAAGGGAAAATTGTATTATAGACGCCAGCTTTATTGCGGTATTCTGCAAAGTAAAAAAGATTGGGTTTGAAACCAGCGAAACCCTATAGAAAGTATCAGATTTTTTAACTCAATCATGTAAAAGTGGAATTAGGCTTATGATACTCATATCATATATCTCTTGAATTACCTTCAGGGCGCGAATGACGAAAAGCAGGCAGCACACATATGCTGATACTGGATTACCTGCAAATGGAAAAGAAACATAACTTACTGAATTATTATTTATCATGACTTCTGAGATGCATGTAATGCATCACAGTTGAATAGCCTGTCATACTTCGTCTAATCTAATCCCTCTCGGACAGAAACAGTCTCTTTATCATATGTCAACTGGCTTACTATGAGTGGATATTAGAGTTTGGAAAGCCCAAAATATAACTTTGCACGCCTGTATCGATACAATCCAGATCTATCTATCTATGCGGGATCCATTTACTTTTTGGATCGGTGGTCGGAGTAAGAAAACGGTAATGGGACGAGCTTAACCTTTTCGACGCCAATGACTAATATATTGGCACTTGGCACCGCAGGTTCAACGCCAAAGACCGATAGTATAAGTAAGTATAAGTCTTGGTCCACAGAGCAATGTAGAGCTATACGCATGAGCGTAAAATTCAATTTCAGTTTTGACATTTTGTTGACGTGGCGTGTGAGTGACAGCTTTTGTATTTGACGTGGCGTCAAAAAGGGTACAACCTTTCGCATTGGCTGACGGGAGATTCTCGAAGACAGGGATAGGTGTAGATAATAAAGAGATGGATGCCTTTACCCCGGGACAGTACAGGCTCACAAGTACAAAAACGCAGCTACATACAATACTCCGTTCTGCTATATAAAACACATCTTAAGAGATTATTTTATCAGTTGTATCCACAACACATTATATTAAAAAAACGGTGCGTTAAATTACAGTCCAGCAAAAAGAGTAGAAATTACAAAAGTGAGAACGAGGGTGAATAGGCACCTTCTGGGCAAACTCACTCCATCGTAGGCCCTTGGCTAGTCTGTGGCCATGAGTTAGCTCATTTCAAATAAAAAAACACTGTACATTCGTCGTTTTCAAATAAATCCAAGAAAGAATACGGGACAACATGAAGATGTTGCCACTTTTAATTTTTACTCTTTTTTGCCGGAGTGTAGTAAGTATAGTTACCGGGCAGCGCGAAGATGTATTTGGTGCGGCCGTTGTACTGGCAGGTGGCGAAGGTGCTCGGCTTGCCCGGCTTCATGCGCACGCGCCCGAAGTGTAGCGTCGCCGCGAAATCCTGTAACCGTGCGATTGGATAGGCCACGCTCAGGTTTTGTAGTGCGGGCACTAATGAAATGACACGCCAAAGATATATAATGATCAAGGCTCGGAACCGGTTTTTTTCGAGAACCTCGAAATAGCCCAATATTTAAAATGCTTTATATTCTTTATGTAGTACCTACTCAAAATGTTATGAAATTACCAACGTCGTATTTTTAAATTACTTCATTAACAAAGAATTGATATACCGAAGAACAAAAAAGAACGAAATTCGAACTGTTCTTTTGTATGGAGTAAAAACCGGTATCTGAGCCCTGATAATGATGCATTCCAAGAAAGTCTCGTACAAACACGTTTTTTCTCAAAACTGTGGTTTATCGAAGTTCTCTTTGGGGACCAGAGG
Source organism: Thaumatotibia leucotreta (assembly GCA_025490895.1). Taxonomy (NCBI): domain Eukaryota; kingdom Metazoa; phylum Arthropoda; class Insecta; order Lepidoptera; family Tortricidae; genus Thaumatotibia; species Thaumatotibia leucotreta. The sequence continues at coordinate 9,722 of JALPQI010026592.1, read as the reverse complement.
AGACAAAAATTGCTCAATAAATATATATTAACTAATAATAACGAAGTTCTCTTTGGGGACCAGAGGAGACAAAAATTGCTCAATAAATATATATTAACTAATAACTCGGAAGAAAACTCAAATTATCGGAATATGGCGTATGTACGGGACAGCCCATGGAATGCTGCATATGCACCAGCGATGTAACGAATATTCGCATTCGCATTCGCGAATATTCGCATGTTTTAAAATATTCGTATTCGCATTCGCAAAAAAATTACGCGAATGTTGCGAATATTTTTATCTAATTATTTCATTCACTTAAGGCAGGAATTCACTACATTCTAAGTTGACCTTAATACCTAGATGTTTAGGTACAAAATCATGCACTCTAAAAAGGATATATTTTAACTGAATGATGAATAAAATGTTATATTTCAGTAAATAAAACACAAATGATACGTATAATTAAACAAAACAGTCGTGGCGATTGCGATGACGGTGACACCTAGTAGCTTTGGAGTCAAACTGATCGCTTAGTTTTGAATTTACTTCTGAATACTAAGAAGTAATAATCTGAGACTTTACACTCGAAGTTGTAGACGAATATATATACCTAAAGCAAACTATTCAGTTAGGTAGGTCCAACTTCGAGAAAGAGGTCAATCGTCGAATCCGACTCGGTTGGGCAGCGTTCGGGAAGCTACGACACATATTTTCGTCCAATATTCCGCAGTGTTTGAAGACGAAAGTCTTTAATCAGTGTTGCCAGTGATGACATACGGTACTGAAACGTGTCCGCTTACAATGGGCCTCATAAGAAGGCTCAAAGTCACCCAAAGGGCTATGGAGAGGGCTATGCTAGGAGTCTCTCTGCGTGATCGGATTAAAAATGACACCATCCGCAGCAGAACCAAAGTAACCGAAATAGCTCTCCGAATCGCTAAACTGAAGTGGCAGTGGGCGGGGCACATTGCGCGTAGAATCGATGGCCGTTGGGGCGGGAAGGTTCTTGAGTGGCGGCCACGTACCGGAAGGCGTAGCGTGGGTAGGCCCCCCACAAGGTGGACCAATGACCTGGTGAAGGTCGCAGGAGTCCGCTGGATGCAGGTGGCGCAGCACCGGCCATTGTGGCAATCTTTGGGGGAGGCCTATGTTCAGCAGTGGACGTCTTTCGGCTGATATGATGATGACGATGATGATGACTAAGAAGTATTCAGTATAATAGGTATTTCTGGTAGAATGTCCCTAAATGTCAATGCTAAATACTTGTTTAACCAAAGATATTGACGCAAAAGGACCTATTCTTTGCGTTTCATTGCGCCTGTGCAATATTTTTGGATTTTGAATGAATGTTTATTATTATTTTCAACTTTATTGCACAATATTGCACATACAGAAGAGTATAAATGGCGGGCTTAATGCCTTTGGGCATTTTCTGCCAGCATTATCTAATGTTTGTGTAGGTATATGTATATTGTATAATAGGTACCCAATATTCGCATTCGCATTCGTATTCGCGAATATTAATCGAAAATATTCGCATTCGCATTCGCGAATATTCCCAAAGCGATATTCGTTACATCACTAATATGCACTACCTTTATGTTGAGGTAATAAGGTCGTCTATGTAAACATATTTTGGCTTGTCATTTCTATCGCGTCGAGACGCGACTGTAAAAATTGGATAAAGGCAGGGACCGAAACCGGGATTTTACAAAAACCTCGAAATAGCCCAATATTTTAAAATGTTGTATACTCTTTATGTAGTGCTTAATATTTTATGTAATTTTCAATATCATATTTTTACTCCATTAAATTACAATTTATATATCGAAGACCGTTTTCTTGTATGGAGAAAATAACGGTCCTGTTTTATAGTTTTTGTTTTGTAGTTCGTAAATCAAGGTTCTCTATCTCGGATTCTTGTCTGCCGGGATACTCTGTATGTACTTCTCGACATATGCATTCCTAAAAGATGCATTTTTTTTTATAATCGGGGAGATATTGCATAAGAATTAACAAATCATATTGAAGAGGAAGTCACTTTAAGCACGATGTTGCTAGCATTTTATTCGATCAAAACAATGGGCTTGCCAAGTGTGCGTTAGTGTTGGAAATTCCGTGCGACGGAAAAAACGCGTGCGACTAACTCTGCGATTAACGCACAAAACAACTGCGCACTTTATATGATTCGTCATAATTTTAGTTTAAGTACTAAATTTTATTCTTCTTAGTCTAGAAAAAGCCGATCGAATATACTTAATATCACTGGATGAAGCGAAAGTAAAGTGTTTTGGCCTCAGCTGCCACTTATAATTAATGGTTTTCATTGGGAGCCGGATTTAATTCACGAAAGCAAAATCGTTGATTGACTTTAATTGCATGCGATAATGAACAAAATTGACTTTCATAGAAACATTATCTTTAGTAGGTAGTCAAGTTTTTCATGTCCTTCCACCGGAAATGCAGCGGACACATTAATGGCTCTGTTTAACTTTCACTGCTGGTGGCACTGGCTAGCTGCCACGCCTCATCTGTAGCGATGCCGCAGTCTGTAGGTGGCTGTGCTACTGCGACCATAGAATACCTTGAGTAGCACGGGCTTGAGCAGGTCCCTCTCGCCCATGGACACGCCGCCCGAGCACACGACCACGTCCGCGCGGGCCATGGCCCCCGCTAGCGCGCTCGCTAGCTGCCCCGGCTCGTCAGTACCGATGCCGCAGTCTGTAGGTAGCCGTGACCATACACTACCTTGAGTAGCACGGGCTTGAGCAGGTCCCTCTCGCCCATGGACACGCCGCCCGAGCACACGACCACGTCCGCGCGGGCCATGGCCCCCGCTAGCGCGCTCGCTAGCTGCCCCGGCTCGTCAGTACCGATGCCGCAGTCTGTAGGTAGCCGTGACCATACACTACCTTGAGTAGCACGGGCTTGAGCAGGTCCCTCTCGCCCATGGACACGCCGCCCGAGCACACGACCACGTCCGCGCGGGCCATGGCCCCCGCTAGCGCGCTCGCTAGCTGCCCCTGCCCGTCTGTAGCGATGCCGCAGTCTGTAGGTAGCCGTGACCATACACTACCTTGAGTAGCACGGGCTTGAGCAGGTCCCTCTCGCCCATGGACACGCCGCCCGAGCACACGACCACGTCCGCGCGGGCCATGGCCCCCGCTAGCGCGCTCGCTAGCTGCCCGGCTCATCTGTAGCGATGCCGCAGTCTGTAGGTAGCCGTGACCATACACTACCTTGAGTAGCACGGGCTTGAGCAGGTCCCTCTCGCCCATGGACACACCGCCCGAGCACACGACCACGTCCGCGCGGGCCATGGCCCCCGCTAGCGCGCTCGCTAGCTGCACCGGCTCGTCCTTGGCGATGCCGCAGTCTATGGTGTCGTAGCCGTGCTCTCTGTGGATATCCAGAGACTATAGTCTAGGAAATATGTTTTAACACTAAAAAACACGGAATGCCTGTAGAAGGTTCTTAGCGTATATATATTAAAGATTTTTCTTTTGGTTTTTATACTTCATGGATTATACGAGATCATTATCTTAATTTAGCGTATTGTTCATCGAACGTTATTCGATCGAGTCAAAACAACGACAAAAACCAACCACATTTATAAATAAGTAACTATGTCGCCAACCCGCTTGCCCAGCATGGCGATTATTAAATTAGCAATGCTCGGCGGGGGTGAGCTGTTTTCATACGAAATGACATGTATCACGTGACATTTAGTATGAAAATAGCTCACCCCCGCAGAGCATTGATTATTAGGCATTACACTGAAAAAGGTTAATAATAGTGACCGATTGTTTTTTTTTTTTAATTTTCAACGTCGCGTTGTAATTGTAGTGATTCCCCGCCATTCATACAAGGGATAAGTTCGCCTTTGTACATTGATTTTATATTTTTACATTTGTGATTTCTATGTATTGTGTGTACAATAAAGTGATTACTTACTTACTTACTTACAATCACCGAAGAACGCGAAATAAATTTTTCTATTTTACCTAGGCCGTATAGTGAGGTACATTTGCCTCATGGAGTGGTGGTGAGGTGGAGAGTGGATTTGACTACCGCCTGTACTTTGTTGTGTGTGCCTGTGTGGTACATTTTTCTAAAGCCCTTGAAGTTAAATAATTTTACATCATCAATTACAGATAAGGAACACTTTCCTAAGATAACATTTTTCAGTGGCAATGTCACCATTTTTTATTTTTGGTTTTATCTAACGGAGAGGCGATAACAGAGTTGACAGATGCAACGTTACGATGACGAGCTTAACTAGGATATCGATAACTTATGTAGGTAGAATTTAGCTTTGAAAATGTCGGAAAAAATCTAATGGTTTTTTTTGGGAATATATGAAAATTTTGTTCTTTTCCGTTTTTTTCGGGTTTTTACAGAAATAATCAATGCCACTGTCACTCCTTGCCATCTATTTCAATTGACCTTTCTTCGATGACATCGCGTTATCCTGGTAAAAGTGAAAATTAGATCTAATTCGCTTTGGTTTAGAGTTGAAAATTATAGTGGAAGCGTTCATTGAATTTTTCGAAAAAATCCGGAAAAAAACGAGCTGTTTGGAAATATGCAACGAATTTTCAACGCTAAGGTAGATACAGTAGCCATCTAAATCTTTAATAAAACAGAATGTAATTATGTTTTATTTGTGATGATAACTAAAAACATATCAACGGTCGAATTGAACAATACCGATTGCAGTTTGTACCAGGTACATTGCTTTGTATACCTGTACCAGGTTTTTATTAATCACACCATCAAACTGTTTTGTGATATATGATTTCATTGACTAGGTTACTTCCTAATGAATGGGTACTGTATGCTTAGCATATGATTGGCGCGACAGTATCTCGCCGCGAGATAGTCTATCCGTCCCTCTTTTCTTAATATATTAGCTAGTGAAGGACGGGAGATTTATCTCGCGGCGACATACTGTCGCACTAATCATGTGCTAAGCCTGCTGGAATAATCTCGACCAATACCAATACCCACCTGAGTAGAACTCTGAGCATGGTTCTATTGGAGTCCCTGATGTGCGCAGGTTTCAGTTTCGCCGCCGTGGGCTCCTCTAGTTCGTTGCCCGTCGACAGGAGCGCCACCTACATACAGGTTATATTATTAGCATTATTACCAGGGCCCGTAATTTTCACGCCGATGACATCAATTTAAATATTAATCATTAGTCGTCAATCATTTTAATCATGTACAAATAACTTCAAAAGTTGTCTGAAGACACGTGAAATAAATAACACCTACTTGATACGTGAAATGTAAATAAAACTATTTGGTTTGTTTTTATAAATACATTTTATTAAATAAATTTGTAACATATTTCAATAATTACGTAGAAAACAGAATTCCTCTTTAACGTACAACACGTTAGTGATGTAACGAATATTCGCATTCGCATTCGCGAATATTCGCATGTTTTGAAATATTCGCATTCGTATTCGCATTCGCAAAAAATTGACGAGAATATTGCGAATATTTTTATCTAATTATTTTGTTCACTTAAGGTAAGAATTACTATATTCTAAAGTTGACCTTAATACCTCTAGATGTCTAGAAAAAAAAATTGCGACTCTAAAAATGATATATTTTAACTGAATGATGAATAAAACGTTATATTGTCAATGTAAATAACCGCGTCCTTGACCTCATATTTAGTAGCGACCTTTGTACGGTCACCAGGTGCAGATTTCCTTTGACTCCAGAAGATATGCATCATGCGGCTCTATGTGTAAATCTAAAACTAAATTATACCACGCAAATTAAACATGCTAAAACTCTTATATATAAATTCTACTCAGCAAACTATGATAATATAAATTCTGAGTTATTAAATATTGATTGGTACGCGTTTTTCAATAGTTTAAATTTAGAAGAATGCGTAACTAAGTTTTATAATATGTTATACACATTAATAGAAAAACATGTACCTCACCATTATTCTAAAAACTCATGCGCAAATTATCCTGTATGGCACACCAGATCATTAAGAAAAATTTTGAAAGAAAAACGAAAATATCACAAATTATGGAAATGTTATCGTAACCCGCTAGATTATGAAAGTTTTAAAATTTTAAGAAAAAGAGCAGAAGCGGTAGAAAAAGAATGTTACAAAAATTATATAGCTAGTTCTGAAGATAAAATAAATTCAAATCCAAAATATTTTTGGAAATTTTTTAAGTCTTCAATGTCAAATAAAAGTTTACCACAAACAATGAGGTACAGGGGTACTTCTTTATCAGATGGGGAGAGTATATGTAATATGTTCAACGATCACTTCCAATCAGTCTTTGAAAAATCCACTCAGCCACCTCTCGACATAGACCATCTGGAACCACCACCAAACCCAGTTTTTTACTTCAGCACAATCATTTTGAGTAAAGAAATTGTACTTAAATATCTTAAGTCCGTGGATATCAATAAAGGCGCTGGACCAGACCGTATACATCCGTTATTTATTAGTAAGTGTGCTGATACTTTAGTGGATCCTGTCACCAAAATATTTCAGCTATCTATTAAGGAGGGGGAGGTACCAAAAATCTGGAAAACTGCTTGGATTACACCTGTACCAAAGGGTCCTATAAGTGAAGATATTGAAAAATATAGGCCTATCTCTAAATTATGCCAATTCGGTAAAATATTAGAAAAAATTGTTACCGATCAATTATCACACGCTGTCCGACGACATATTAATCCGAATCAGCATGGGTTCTATAAAGGTCGAAGTGTGGAGAGCAATCTTTTGTCCTTTAGTGAAGTAATACGAGACGCATTGGATAATAAATACCAAGTTGATGCAATATATACAGACTTCGCTAAAGCGTTTGATAAAATTTCTTATAATACACTTTTGTTGAAACTTTGGAACCTTGGCGTCCACGGCGATCTTTTTCGGTGGGTAAAATCTTATATAGAAAATAGATCCCAAAGTGTTGTACTCGGTGGTTTTTCATCTGTCTTCAAAATAATAACTTCTGGTGTGCCTCAAGGATCCCATTTGGGCCCATTATTGTTCATCTTGTATATAAATGATCTCACAGACTGTTTAACAAACTCAAAAGCTCTTTTATACGCAGATGATACTAAAATATTTCGGGTTATTAAGACAGACGTCGACTGTGCTCTTCTACAGGAAGATTTAATTAGATTTGAACATTATTGCACTAAAAATAATCTGTTCTTAAATAAAGACAAATGTACTGTTATTACTTTCACGCGGAAAAGGGATCCTATATTTTTCAATTACCAACTTTGTAGTAACACTCTAACGCGACAGTATAACATACGTGACCTAGGTGTATTAATGGACGCAAAACTAACCTTTAATCCTCATATTGACCATATCTTAAACAAGGCTTACAAACAATTGGGATTTGTTCTACGCGTGGCAAAACCCTTTCGGAAACCTGTCACTTATAAACTTCTTTATAATAGTTACATTCGTAGTAGACTGGAATTTGCCTCTGTAGTGTGGAATCCTTTCTTTAAAGTCCATAAGACTCGAATTGAGAGACTTCAGAAAAAGTTCTTAAAGGCATTAGAATTTAGAGTGGGTGGTAACTACGTAGACTATGCTTCCTCGGCTGCGAATCATAATATCCAGTCGCTTACACTTAGGCGTTCTTGTACCGATTTGGTATTTTTATTCAAAATTATGAATAATATTGTAGACGCTCCCGATTTATTACATAAAATTGGTTTACGTGTCCCCCGTAGATATGAACGCAGTTGTCGAAATAAGGCATTATTTAGCATTCCTAACAGCAGAACGAAACACGCTCGGCATTCATATATTGTACGTACATGTAAGCAATACAATGAAAAATGCATGGACGCAGATTTGTTTGGCAGTTCTTTAGGCACCTTTAAGAGAATCATTTTATCATTGTTAAAATAACGGATATCTTACTTACTTGTTAATTGTAGTTTTTATTATTATTATTTTCTCTTAACACTTTGTTATTAACAACTACAACTTACTTTTATATTACGTTGATATTTGTACATCAGGAAACTATTGGTCTGTTAGTAAAATAATTTGTAGCTATTAGCTAAGTCACTCATATGTTATTTAAGACTGTTTGTTTCTAAATAAATTAAAAAAAAAATAAAAAAAAAAGTTATATTTCAGTATTTTCAGTTAATAAAACACGAATTACGTATAATTAAACAAAACAGTCGTGGCGATTGCGAAGACGGTGACACCTAGTAGCTTTGAAGTCAAACTAATCGCTAAGTTTTGAATTTACTTCTGAATACTAAGTATACTAGCTATTTTTGGTAAAATGTCCCTAAATGTCACTGCTAACGCAAAAGGACCTATTCTTTGCGATATTTGCAATATTTTTGGATTTTGTTGAATGTTTATTATTATTTTCAACTTTATTGCACAATATTCCACATACAAAAGAGTATAAAATTTATACTTTAAATGGCGGACTTAATGCCTTTGGGCATTTAATACCAGCAATGTATGTATAGGTATATTAGGTATGTATAATACCCAATATTCGCATTCGCATTCGCGAATATGAATCACAAATATTCGCATTCGCATTCGCGAATATTCCTAAACCGATATTCGTTACATCGCTACAACACGTACCAAGTAGGCATTATTAATTTCACGAGTAAATATACTACTTTTGAAGTCATTTGTACATGATTAAAATGATTGACGACTAATGATTAAAACTTACTATTTGGGATCACCCTAAATGGAGCGTGACGTCAAATTGATGTCATCGGCATGAAAATTACGGGCCCTGATTATTACAAATGGTAAACCTATAGACATCGCATCTAGACGACCTCCTCTGCCACTCATAGCTTACAATAACGTGGACATCGTCTGTGATTGGTTCCTTCAGAGATATTTCACTGAATTTACCAATCACAACGCGGTAAACGCTAGCTTAATTTTTATACGTTAATAAGTATAGCCTCACCTTTGGGTGTCCTTTGACAGTTACGTTCAGGTGACCAGCTCCAGCCAGGATCCCAATGTGTCCCGCATCAAGAACAGATCCTGATAAAAAGTTAAATTTGAAGAATTAAAAAAAAATGCCATTTCTTACAGATAAGTGGGTCAAAATTATTTTCGTTGTCTTATTTTGTGTCGTGTTGTCTTATTCTTAACGACTGGCCACAAATTGCTCACGACCGGGATGAGTGGAAATCCATAGGGGAGGCCTTTGCCCAGCAGTGGGACACCTTACAGGCTACATAATAATAATAAAAAATATTTTGTGTCCCTAAAAAACGTGACGCAGTGGTGATTTTTATATGAGAAGATGTTTTGTTTTCAATTTCTGATGTATAGATTCAAATCTAGCGTGAAAAAAAAAATACAAGTTCACCGGATTTTTTTATACTGAGTCGAAACAGCAACTAAAAGCGTGACAAAGTGGTATGAAATAAGACAACGAAAAGAATTTTGACCCAAGTTACAAGAATGCAGATCATATTTAAAACGATGCTTACTTTTTCTTATAATTATCGTGTATTTACTAGTCATCAAAAAACAGAGTAATAATAAAATTATTCTAACGGCATAGGAAATAATTAACATGAAGGAGGTATTTTTTTATATATTTGGACCTACAGGTATTTCTTGATTACCGACCATCTTGATATATGATGTCATCTTTACGGGAATGGGGCGTATTAATCGATTACCATTTTTTAAAACCCTTGATTGTGCAAGAATG
>JALPQI010026591.1:0-11949 GCA_025490895.1 Thaumatotibia leucotreta | reverse complement strand
GAACGCTAGCAGTATCTAATATGGATACATTGTGAAGGTGATGATAAATTTACGAAGTGATAAGCAGGGGAAAAGGTATTTTTAATAAAGTCATACTTAATCCCCCCCCCCTATCCTTTCCAATATTATAAATTTTTCCTTGTCCTCGGGCACCTTTCCGTTTGCGTGGAAGCTTGCTCACGTTATCCCTCTTCCTAAAATTCCCAATCCTACGTCCTTCTCGCAATTTCGACCTATATCTATTCTCCCAGTATTGTCTAAAATTATAGAACATCACGTCACGTTAACCGTTGCCTTGTTTCTCACCTCAATAGTAATTCTTTGTTCAATCCCTTTCAGTCTGGATTCCGCCCCGGGCATAGCACTGTTACTGCTCTTGTTAATGTCACCGACGACATTCGTCTTAACATTGAAAACAGGAAACTTACGGTCCTGATCCTTCTCGATTTTAGCTCCGCGTTCAATACGGTGGATTTCGATGTTTTACTTGGAATCCTCCAAACGTTGAATTTTTCCAGTACAACGCTGTCCTGGTTCCGTGACTACTTGTTTGGCAGGCGTCAGCGTGTGCGGATGGATGACAAGTTCTCCAGTTCTAAAAGATTTACATACTTGGCAGATGGTAGTGGGCACCGTTTGAGATCTAGTGTGAACTTGACGCTTGCTGTACCATCTAACAAGACTCGGTGTTATTCGAAATCTTTCACGGTCCACGCAGTGCAGTTATGGAATAAGTTGCCACTGCCTCTTAGACAGTGTCAGTCGGTAGCATCACTCAAAAGAAATTTATATAAGTTGTGGCTATCGAACGACTTGTGTTCTGGTTGAGTACTTCGTATTGTTATTATGTATTTATATACGTGTATTTTGGTATTTATCTTATATATATCTTTATATATATTTGGTGTACATATATATATTTAGTTTGCTTTTTGCATAGTGCTGGTTTGTCTCTGTTAATATACTTTTCCTCTCAATTGCTCAAAGGTTAACTGGAAGAGATCCCTTGCAGGGATAAGTTCGCCTTGTGATTTATATGTTTTGCGTGTACAATAAAGTGTTTACTTACTTACTTACTTACTTAATGTTAATATACCTACTGTTATTTATGACTTTTATGGAAAAATGATTTCCTACGCTATCTGACCTCTGTGATATCTAAGTTTAGGTATACAATAGTAACTATTTAGGTACCTGAAACGTTCTTTTTAACCGCCCAAACCAAAAAATAAACATGTTACATCGATCATTATTTATTGCACCGACACAGAACCGTCGCTAGGGGCTATTTGGTAAACCACCAGTTTTATTCAAGTAAGGGAATTTATACAAATTCCTCTATCAGATAAGGTATACACCTAGTTACTTATCGTTGCCTGTAAGGTTATGGGTATGTAAGGAATGGATACCCTAGGAGGTTTTAGGAAGTTTATCGGCCGCTTTATTGACGGAAATGCACTTATTGATTGGACTCTCTTTTTACTCGTCCACACTTATTTTATTCTTAAGTCCCTGGAAGTTTTCGGATTTCATATTTATAAACATTTTGGGAAACGTAGTGCATCTTCTCTACCAGCCTACCGATTTTTATCAATATCGAAGACCTGGAGAGTTACCATGACATACTAATGCGCTTCAGTTTAGGTTCAGGGAAAGGGACAGTGATATACGACTCGTATAGCCTTGTCCCTTTCTGTCCACCTAAACTGAACCGCATTAGTACGTTTTGGTAACCCCCCTGTCCCAATTGTAGGTACAATTTTTTTGTGAAATGCTCAGCTGGGTACCAAAGTAACTAATTCAGTAACATTGAGTGTCGTGTTGAAGGCTGTGGATAAATGCTGTTATAGGTATTAAATGTGCGATACCTTCCAACCATGGCCTTTAGCGGCTATTGTCCGTTGTTCCCACGCCTCATGCTTTGATCTGTTGATTCGTCATCGTTGGTTGGATTCGATACACACTGAATAAAATGACGTTACCATGTCCGGTGTAGGTTTCGCGGTATTGTGAGTACGTTTAATAGCGGTGGATATAGGTACTGGCTATAACTATAATATTATATTCAGTAGACAACTAGCCATGATGGGGTCATTCTCAGAATTAGGCGTTCTCAGCCTCAACTCCGTCTTGATTTTGTACGGTATGTTTACTATAAAATACGAATCATTGAGTTATTTAGATCATATATATACTTTTGTCCCTCATATATATCTATTAGTTCACGTTTTATAAGCCATTGTTTTTTTCACCAAGACGGAGTTGAAAATGTTGCGACGGAGTTGATATATTTTATACAGAGTTTAGAAATATGATATGGAGTTGATGGATACAGTGCTCTTAAACCTGAATGATAATTTATGTATTTTAATACTAGCGATTTGCCTCGGCTTCGCACGGGTACTATACCTACATATAAACCTTCAAATCTCATCAAAATCCGTTGCGTAGTTTTAAAGATTTAAGCGTACAAAGGGACATAGGGACATAGGGGCAGAAAAAGTGACTTTTTTATTAATTTGTATACGAATTTTTTAAGGCATGGACGAAAACAAACATTAACAATCACTTTGTGAATAACATAATAATACTTATTTTACGCTGACGCTCTTTTTATTTTGCCATACCGTATTTTTCAGGATTTTGCTTTATTTTAGCTCTACGCCTACGTTGAGCTTCTTTCATATACTCTACCGTAGGTTTGTTGATTTTCGGCATTCTAAGTGTATGATACAAAAAAAAGATTGAAGTAAGTTTAACGAAAAGCCCTAGCTCTAAAAATGCTGTAAACGATAAAAAAATCTATCGTTAGTGTTCAGAACGAAGAAATTGCGTCAAATTTCACATGTTTTATTTTTCTTGGTATTGTAGATCAATGTACTATGTAAACAGTACATGTCTACGTAAAATTCGCAGTAGGTACCTAATTAAAGAAAGGGAGTATAGGTACTTTAATTGCGCTTTAGCAGCAAATGTGATGAAAAACAAGTTTTTTGCATGTGACTGCTCACTTAGATACTAAATACACGTATTTTTTCAAGTCCGTCTAAATATTTGACGGAGTTTATTTGACGGAGCCTAGGGAGAAAGCTATTTTTTATTTTTATTTCATTAATTATCTTATTTAGTACAATGACATTACACGCATTTTACAGGTAATACAGTTTAATTTATTATACTTAAATAGTAGAACGATCAACCACACCAATAGAAAAATAAATGACTAAACGGAGTTGAGAAAATGCAAGTGACAAAAAACGGAGATTAGATACTTACGTTCGTAAAATCGCCCAGCGTCGCCAAACGCACCTCCGTCGCCCAACGTGACACAGACAAGACTGAACTGGCTCGCTCAATGCAATAGTGATGTGCGTAAAATTGCAAATAGTGATGTGAAATTTTGTTTTGCTTCCAATGACGGAGTTTAGTCATAAATTCGTACGCGCGGAGAAAAAATCATATTTCTTTATACAAGCAGTTGAAATAACAATCAACTTAACAAAATGTTAATTTGGTTAATTGACTATAATAAAACAATACCCTGTGTTAGGTAATAGTAGTGGTTCCCGAGTTGCAAAGGGGTTTGTCCCAAATTTTGGAGTCTGTACGCTTGATAGAGCATGATAAAAGTAGGCTTTTATATTTTTTTATTACTAGTTCTCAAGAGATTATCTTCGAAATTACAACTGCTACAGGTAGAATAAAACGAAAACTACCCTCCAACATTTTTTTTACGCCATATATATGCAAGAATACAAAGTTATTCTACCCGACGCCCAATAAACGTGCCCTATGAGAATGACCCGATGATGATATTGATGATGATGATGATGACAGTCTCCGTCAGATACACCGAGCGGCCAAGGTGCTCAAAACATCTCTACTCACACTCTAACGCAATGGCAATAGATAGGCCAGCAGGCCTGATGGCCAAAAGGACATTCTACAATCGTATACGATAAGCGGTAAGTCACGTGACCTTGGTAATGTATGGAAATGGTCACGTGACTTTTCGTGATCTATCATTTTCATACATTTATTACTTATCGTCTATGATTGCAGAATAGTATCTTGGTAGAGGCCTTTGCTGCTCAGATATCTGTAAGCACTCTGGGTGCATTATACATGTTAGCCTCCGTAGCCTAGTTGTACCCTGCCTACGAAGCTGGAGGTTGCGGGTTCGAATCCCGGCGTGGGCATTATTTGTGTATTTATTTATCACAAATATTTGTTCCTTGGTCATGGCTGTCTATGTATTTAAGTATCTACATGTATCTATCTATTATACGTATATATATATATCGTCGCCTGCTACCCACATCACAAGCCTTAATTGAGCTTACCGTGGGACTAGGTCGATTTGTGCGAGATGTCCCAAGATATATTTTTTTTTTTTTACATCTGATAGCAACTGTACTTACAATTGGCATACCATACCTGTACTATTTTCAAAACAACCCGTTTGCCGAAGTCATGACATTATGCGTCCTATTTTTTTACTCATGCTGAGTAATTAGCACTGCAATCTACATATAACCTATTCACTTACCTCCCGATAGGTATTTTAGTAAACTGAATAATTATAATCCGGTGCGCCGAGGCATACTTAACGACCACTTAACCTATCAACCGGTAATCTCGTCTTTTGCCACGTGATTTCTTAGAAGTAGGAAGACCAAGTAATGTGCATTTACTGTCAGTCTGTTGGAAATAAGGATTTACCTAGCAACGTGCATTGGAACTGACACCTACCAAAAAATACCTAATTTAATAATATTTCTCTATACTAGGTATAGGTATGAATGAAAATCCTCCACTATGTATTAATCTTAGAATCACTTTATCTCTTGTGTGTGCACCGTTCATTTTAGAAATAACCTGTATAATATTCCTTTATTTGGTTAAGGACAGATTCTAGTTTAAGCAGTTTCTGGTTACGGCAGATTCATTTTATGACAGATCCGTGTTTGGGCAGAAATACAATCATTAAAAAAAGATTCTAGAATAAGTACTAACTTTTTATCGAACCGAGTTACGGACATAATGAAAGTCGATGATTGCTCGACATATTACGATCCATTAAGAGGATCCTCATTAAGGAGCACCCCTGGCCAAAGCCCGACGTGTAGATACGTTTGTAACGCGGTTGACTAAATATTTTAAATATATAATTTTAAAATAATGTTGGAGTCTCACGTATTTTCACGAATTGAAACAACCAGGTGTAATTAAATCAAGAGATCAAACAATTGTCCTTAATTTCGGAACAGCAACTTAGGACCGACACTTCGTAAGCAGGGTCAAGTAGGTACTTCAATTTCTGTCTTCGATATTCCTACTCGGGTACTTACTTGTGGATCAGAAGCCGGACCACACCACTAGTCAGTAATACAGGAAGCAATAGGTATTAAGGAAACAGCTGATTAGCCGTTTATGGATACCTACTCTTTATCACAGAGTTATATCAAACCACCGTTTTTTCCGCTAATACTAGCGTGCCTACGTAGGTATACTCCATTTCAAATACCATGGCCCGATGCTACATAAAACTTTGAAGTGGCATCGGGCCATGATATTTGAAATGGAGTATACTTAATTTAAATAAGGTACCTAAATGCCTATTGTCTACTTACCTAGGTATAACACGTTTAGATAGAATGACAAATTCAATGAACTGAAGGGGACATACCTACTTTTTAGCTTAATATTTTTTTCTTAATATTTTGTAAGCACGCTGTTTGTCCTTCAATTTCAAAGCGCAAAACTGTGTTTTAATCTCTAAAGGTTAAAGTATTTTTTTTTTAATCTTCTGGATAGACTATAGTTATTTTCACCATACTGCTCGTAAAAACGCTGTTTGTCCTTCAATTTCAGAGCGCAAAACTATGTTTTAATCTCTAGATGATAAAGTAATTTTTTTTTAATCTTCTGGATAGACTAAAGCTGATTTGTTTATTTTTTGGAAGTTGAGGACTTGCAAATAAATACCTTCTAATTTGTTATGTTTAAGTTTTATTTTTCATGATTCCTCTCTTTAGTGTGGTGAAAAATGTTGTGTTTCTCTCGGCAGCAAAGCTTGTTCAACTCTCGTGCCTTAAAACCCTCGCATCGCTCAAGATTTCATTTTATGAACCACTCGCTGCGCTCGTGGTTCAAATTCTGGAATCTTTCGCTTGCTCGGGTTTCAATATTTGCACGAGAGTTAAACAATCACTTTGCTCCCTAGTAAAACAAATAACTATTATTCGATTTTGGCACGCTAGCTTAAAGAAATTAGCGTAAAGTTTATTTAAATTAAGTATCATGAACCCGATTTCGGATTATGCAGTAGCTGGGCTTTGACACTATAATGGCAGCTGCCTTACTCGTAGTTGTCATTATTAACCTACCTACATCCATAATGTACCTAGTAAATCGTTTCGCAAACCAACTTCTGTGAATATATCAACTAATACGAGTGTTGAGTGACATCTTCTCATGATCAGAACAACTAAGTATTATCTTTTGAATATACTATACAGGATGATCAATCCAAATGGGTCGGCCAAGTGGGGCGATTACTGGGCCGAGTACCTGCACGTATTTTGTAAGTGTATGAATGCAGTTTTTCTTTTTACTAAAATCGATCTCATGATTCCTAAGCCAAGATTTCGCTATCCATAATATGGTTTCCAAAACCTCCATACTGACCCATTTGGATCTATGTATGTATGTGATACGATACGGCTGTGCCATATTCCGTGAAGTTGACGCCCTCACGCATGTTTCGTTTATGGGTCCTTATTGTTCGTAAGCAGTTCGAGATATGGGTACCGGTAAATACCGATTCATTTCAGTTTCTCTCCGTTGCAAACCTTTAAAGAACTTCATTTTAAACCTAAGCTGTAAGTACTCAAATTATTATTAACCACTATACTCGATAACACTTAATAAGTTTAAATTAGGTGCTGACTATCCTTTTTATACCAAAATCATACGCTTACTAATGCCGCGGCCACGACATTGGTCTAAGGCGACCGGCTTAGCGGAAAACCATACGTGCATACCCATATCGGCATCCCGCTCCAACTCATGGATTCGCTCGCCGCTGGTCGCCTTAGATCAATGTCGTGGCCGGGCCATTAGGCCTAAGGCCATAATCGCGTACTTGTACCGGTATTTACAAAAGGTACTTGAACACTGGCTGCGATGCTCAGAGAAACATGTGACAGTATGTGCGAAAGATGCATTTTTAGGCTGGGATTACACCTGTGAGTTCTTACGTAAGTTGTAGGGACGGAGCTATACTAAGGAATGAGATAGCGATATTCACCTCTCATTCCTTTGTATAGCTCCGTCCCTACAACTTACGTAAGAACTCACAAGTGTAATCCAGGCCTTAGATACAACCCGTATAGACTTGGGCAGCTGATTTATCTCATAATTTAATATCTAATTCCGAGTAAAAAAAACACACACAGTTGACGTCAGTTCTCATTGCATGGCAGCTCTGTCACCCGTACGAAAGTACACCCAGAATACTTATAATAAGTTTAATGATCATCTTGGTATCCCTGGTTACGCCATATTCTATCTCTGCGAGTAGGTATTGTACCTACTAAACTTTACAAACACCAACTCTGATCCGTATTTCTCCATCCAGTAAGCTTTTTGTTAGTTACTGTTGACCTGAGGTAAACTTGGTCACTCCTGTGTCCAGGACATTTTACTGGTATTTTTGCACACCTTTTACGTAGAAGTAGCAACGTGGTGGTATTCGATTTAGCTCACTTTACAAAGCCTGACCGCAAGATGAACACTAATATGCAAAAAAAGGTATGTTGAACAAAAAAAAAAACAAATCATAAACCAGAAATATTTATTGTTACATAGTTTGGAGCTTCTCACCATCATGTACTTATTCAAAATATACGCAATAAAATAGAAACGTCTAATAACCAGAAGAAAATTCGAAGAGTATTCAAAATGAACATTATATAACGAAATCACAATTAGATGTTAAGGCTTCAAGAAGTACAAAATAATCATTATAGATTTTTCTATACAAAATATTAAATCATACACATATTTGGATTAAATGTCTCTTTTACACTAAAATACTACCTATTAAAGCTAAACTGTAACATAATCTACGACATAAATTAAATCTATTTACAAAATATTACAAGTTACTTTGTTATTATTTTTAACATTTGCATTGTGTAAAAAGGCATATCTACATTTAGGCCTTTCTCACAGGTGAATAAAGTGCAATTTAAAATGAAATAACCTTGATATTATATGTTCAAAACCTAATCGTGTTCAGTGTTTATTACTAACGTATGTGTAACCGTGTTACGTTTGATAAACAATGGAAACAAAACTTGACATGGCACAAAAAGTCAGAAAAGAAACCGAGCAATAACGTAGCTGCCAAGGTTATTGTCACGGACAATACTTTATGTATCTTCTGGACAGCTACAAGTGCGAGAAATTGCAAATGTCCCACCTTTAGGTATACCCAGGTACCTCACAAGCTATTTACTCTGAGCATACTATGTCTGACATGACATGGGAAACACCTTCAACATTTGACAACTAATATTAATTCCTACAATACTTTGCAGTTGTATTAGTGAATTTAACGTTATATATTATAATGACACCATAAATGATGATATATCTCATGTATTAAACACTCACGATACGTAATACATTTGTCTAAATCATATAATATTTGTATTAAGATTTATTACAAGATCATAACAAACCAAACCCATGTGCAGTGTGTGCTAAAATACAGATAATTATACAAAAGCGTGCATAGCGGACTCAGAAGCTAGCGGAGTCGCCGAGACGTTTCGAGCATAGGGATGAACAGGAAAAATGACAAACAACGACAGGCTTTATTCAAGCCATTGTACGCTGTGCCTCTATTCGATACTTCTATTTAGTTTTCCATGAAAAATGTCTAAATCATATTCACATGCTAACTTGAATGGATGACGTCATTTCAATGTTTAATCGGATTTAATCTTAGTTTGTTATATGTATTCATCCTTACAATAACAGTATCATTACAAAAACTGCATTTTGAGAGGAAAATTACCGACGAAGTTTGAATATGACTACCATAAACTCAGGTACGATATTTTAATATTTTAGAAGCATTTTTACATGTACGCATCTTTTATTATGTAAACACAGATTCATTAGTAAATATCTATTGGGCTGATATAGAACATCGATTGTCTTATGTAATTGGATTTTGTCGCTAAATCAACCTACAATTCTCTTGATGGTCGTTCAGTTTCCGTGGGAAATCGGACTGTCTTAATAATTTTAGTCCCAAATAGTAGAAAATGCTTCAATCTTTTCGATCAATAAGTATCCCATAAAGACTTACATTTTCACGAACTAATCTACAGTCGCAACACAGCGTCCACTGCACTATACACTCGTTATGTTCGGGAAAGTTCACTTTAGACAGTTCCAAACGGCTTAAAACCTGAATAGTTCAAAACGGCGACCGTTTTCAGTGGTGGCCGTTAGACGGCGCTGTACTTGCGGCCGTCGTCACCGCTGTAGCAGTGGTGGCAGTGCAAGCGGCGCGCGCGCACGCGTACGTCGGCGCCCGCGCGCCCGTCGCCGAGCGCCGCGCCGCACACCGCGCACGTGAAGCACCACACGTGGTAGCATAGCGACAGCGATTCGATGATCATGGCGGCGCCGCGACCTGCACACAACGAAATTCATTATAATCTTTTTGATGCCAAGTCGAGAAAATGTCAAAACTGAAATATAATTTTATTCACATGCGTGTAATTCAAGTATATTCCTGCAAATAATATAAACTGCTGTAGATCAAGATCTATATCGGTATTTGGCGTTGATCCTGCGGTGCCAATATATTAGTCATTGACGTCAAAAAGGTTCAACGTTACTTCAATACAAAGTTGGTCTATATCGTCACAGCACACGAGATAGGGATCTAAATTCTCAAAAAGTTAGGCTGTAAAATCGATGATGATGTCCAAGATCCACCACAATCCCCAAAATATGCCAGGAGTTTGTACGGAAATTTCCTTTTTTGTTACCAGATTCCTATACACTTTAGGTAAAAAAAAATACGTTTCATACAAACAATTTGAGGAATGTAGTGGCTTTTACTCGGCATCATTGACTCTACCAGCCTACCAATTTTAATCTATATCGAAAATGTTATCCAATTATATTTACAAACTTTTAGACAAATGCTAATGTATGAATGTATTGTTAAAATACAGGGTGCTTGGCTAAGCATCCAGGATGCTTAGTCATGTCGCCAGTCGCTAACGCTTAGTAGCGTATCGTAGTTTTCCCTCTCTTTCATATTAGTGAGACAAAGACAGTTGCCTTTCGCTTACGATTGACGATTAAGCGCTAGCGATTGCCAACTTGTCTAAGCACCCTGATGTGTCAGTGAGTAGGAAAATGGAATAGACCTAGATACCTATATCACGCAGTCTCTACAGGGCGACATCTGGGTCGTGGCGTAAGAGTGAACTGGGTACACTGGGTACTAGGGATAGCCACGATGAGCAATTTTCATTATGGAGACAACATAGAAATCGCGAAAAAAAAAATTCAAATTATGAGTTCATTGAATTTTAATTGATAGTTAAGTATCAATTAACTCATAATTAGGAGTTTTTTTCGCGACTTCTCTGTTGTCATCATAATGAAAGTTGCTCAGCGTGACTGTCTCTAGTACCCTGTTCACTCTGGCTCCACGACCCAGATGTCACCCTGTATAATATATAAAGTTTAATTTCTCAAACTTGCTACGGAATGTTGATGTTACTTACTTTAAATTAAACCCGGAAATACTATGTACCCGGTGTCATATGCTAAGATGATATGTAAAGAGATTTCAAGTATTTATTTCACACCTAGGACTGCAAACAAACCGTCTTTTGTTTTGAAACGTCAAATGTGACACTAGGTCTTGACATTCAGCCACAGAAAAAAAAAATACCTAAGAATTTAATGTCTATACCACCAGGGCCCTATCCCACAAAACTTTACATATGTAAAATGTGACAAATTTGTAGAATTGTTTACATAAAAACGTACCACAAATATTACAAATATATAGAAGCGACAAGTCTGTATTCTACAAATATATGCATTACAAATCACCGTAACACAAAGCATGGATGGTGTGTCAATGTAGTTTACAATTTACATATTTGTGTAATATGTAAAATTGTATTTATTACAATTTGTAAATTTATTATTTATTTATTTATATGTAGAATTGTATTTTATTTGTATTTTATTAACGGATTTGAATCTCATTTTAGAGAATAAAGAGATTTTATTTGGAAGTTGTAGTAATACTTTAACCCATGATGTAAAAATACCGAAATGGAAAGATATTACAAATCAATTAGAAAGAGAAAATATATTGAACAAGTTTTGGAGAAACGAGTACCTACTGTTCTCGTCACGAATCGCCCTTATTTATCTCATCTTAAGCTCTCTTAGGCGAATGTATGAATGTTCACAAGATGTCCTCGTATACACAATACACAACACGACACAGCTTTCCAGTCGTGTTAGTTGAAGTGTTCAATTACAGCACGTAATACTTCAATGGCGTTCACGTCTCTATGATTGTCATCAGTAAGTATGATTTTGTTCGATGTTTTCATCTTCATCTTGTTCCGAGTTTGTGATCATCTGAATAGTATTGTGACCTAAACGTTTTTCTATGCAATATTACACAACTTAAAATAACCATGCTTGCATTTTTGGGTTGAAGTCTTAGATGATTCAAACATGGAAACTTTTCCTTTAAAATCCCCAGCTATTTTTCAACCATCCGTCTCATCGATTTAAAAGTTCGTAAAAATCGTACTAATGCTGCATTTCTTGGTATCTGTACGGGTATGCTTGGGGTCAGCAACCATTTTTTTAAACTATACC
>JALPQI010026590.1:0-12541 GCA_025490895.1 Thaumatotibia leucotreta | reverse complement strand
GGAAGGTACCATTATTTTAAGCAGTGTTATAGCTTGAACCGCTAGTTATAAATTGGAATATTTTCCATCGATTGTTACACCTACCGAATTAAAAGAGGTGTGAAACCGGTGAGATCGGGTCAGGGGTCGGTAATGTCGGTATGTTCGTCCGCTACACGGTTCGGGTGTTCGCCGCAGCCCGTCACATTCGAAATTCGAAGCATATTGAGTACGAGCCTTATAAGTTGCGCTTGCACATGATTTATACGTAAACGGTGACTAAATTATCCACGGCGCGGGTGGCCTCCCGGAATCTGGAGGAGTACTGAGAAGCTGTAAATTAAGGTTTAAGAAATTATAAACAACTTGAAATTTGACCCGTTGCCATACTTCATGAACTCAATCCATCGATGATTTACATTATGAAATTCGAAATTATTCAATATATACTAAATCATTACACTCATATATTTTCGTTGGAAATAGTACCTACTTAATATGTTGTGTGTTTAGTTTTTATTATTTTATGTTATCGTATTTTCAGTAGGTACTTAAACGTCAATTTTATTTATCGGTTTTTCCCATGTTTAAATTGTTTAATTCGTTTTTTTGGAAAAAAATTGGACAAATCGAGTCGTTTGTAAAGTGTAACTTAAGGGATATTTTTCGGAAATTATCAACGCTAGATCGGACTTGTTAGACGTAGGTACATCATGTATCTTTAGAATCCTGTTTTCCAATTTTATTTACATGTACTTTACGCTATGCATAAATATAATTTACGGGAACAGAAAAGACGCATAACTCTTGTAAGCAATGAAAGTTAGGTATGGAACGACATTGAAACGGAGGAAGTCAGAATTCCTTTCCATTCCGAGACATTTAGTACGTATACATACAAGCACAGGTATCTAGACAAGTCATGTTAGGCGATGTATGGTGGATCGTGATTCCGACTTTCTCCGGGTACCTGCCTTAGATGGATGTGGCTGAGACCCTGTCATTCATCCGCGAACGAGGGTTGCATTTATTACGACTTGGTTTACAAAGTTTTAAAGAGCAAAAGTAGAAAAGTCCCAACTTCATGAGTATCTACGAGAATCAGGAAATTGATCATCATTTTCTCATAACAGATACTAAACGAGTGATTCTAAAATTATCGGTTCGCTTACATACATACCTCATTTTACGGACACGAAAATATGGACCAACTATGTTACTCGTACTGATACTTACTTACTCTTGTAAAACATGAACTGCTTCAAAATTTTTAGGAAGAATACAGAATACCTAGAGCATATATATCTACATTTCCTACGCTAAGATATCAAATGCATTTGCGAATGACTCGACTCAATGAATGATACGTACACATTGTCCAATGAAATCAATTAATTAAAACAATAAAATACCGGATCCATTCATTGTTTACGATCACGACCGTTTCGAAGAATAATTTGATAATTTGCGTTTTGTTGGAGTGAGGGGAGCAACCTGTGGGATCGGGGCCAGGCACTCAAACAAATACACACACACACACACACACGCACACACACACAAGCACAAATAACGCGGACGGGACTTCTCATCTAACCACCCAGGAGTTATCAGTCAGTACCTAATAGATACTAACAAACACAGTCTATTTAGTTCATGTTGTTTGCAAATCGCATTGTCGGTGATAATCGGTTCACAAGTTTATCAAAAATGATTTCATAACTTACGTCACCGCTTATCACGCTGACTATTAAGTAACATAATATGATAATAATGCACATTAGGTTCACCTTTACCTCGTGCCATTACTTAGTAGAAGCCACCCTCATACCTGGCAGGAGGGACGGACCCTCGTATAGCCCTAAAGCTAGGGAGTGCCCGGTCATCATCATTCAACTGATGGTCGACGTAGACAATATTAGTTTAAAACCCCCTAGTAAACCCATGCAACCATAAATTTTACGTGGCATCCGAGTCACGAAACCAAAGCATTACCTAACGTATTTGCAATAAACTGATTTAATGTTACTAATGCAATATAGTATGCTGTTTGTTTCCCAATAATGAAAATAAAATAATACATAGACTAGTTGTTCATTATGGAAAAAAATAAAACAAAAAAATCTAGCAGAGCGTGGTTTCGATCCACGGACCTCTGGGTTATGGGCCCAGCACGCTTCCACTGCGCCACTCTGCTACTTATTCCAACGCTCGAAATTAGCTACCACAGTCTGCACGCCTGATTAGATAAATATTGCCTCCGCACATAAGGGTATCTACGCCTTAAAGCTGGCCATTAGTCGACTATAACAAAATGTGGAATTCCTATAAACTGGTAGCTAGACTTATTAGTCGAGGAACCCATATATTACAGAATCATATTTATTTTTCGTTGGAAGTTGACGATATTTGTCAATCGGGTATCAATTTAGCGTATTGGTAAACGTACGTGTTGTGTGGCACAAGGGTGAAATAAAATTACCAATTTTTAAACGTTGTTTAAATGAATATAACAATTGTTTTATAAAAATGACTGCTCATAACAATAATTTACCATGTATTGTTATTATGATTTGTTTATTGTTTCTTAATTATTAAGTTTAATTTACCGGACATTCTACATTTAAGTAACTACATAATAGTGCATCGAATTTACGAGTTTTACTTAAACTCAAAATGGAAAAAGTTATATTGCGGGACCTGAACCGTCTGTATTTTTTTACTGATTTGATAACGTATTTAGTCTTCTTGCATATTACTATAAAATGGGCTGCTACTAACTGCGAACTTCGTATTTGTGCTTATTTTATACAATAAGCAATTTTACCAAACAAAGTTGGTTTTGCGGTTCTAAAATAAATTTAATCATTTATCATCACAGGTTCGTCTGGTGTTAGAGTTGTGATCAAAGAATACATTTTTTGCATGGGTCAAGAATATAAGGCGACAGAATTTTTAAAGAAGCCAAATGAAGTTTTGAGTATTTTTACTGATTCTGCTACATTCCCATAAGATCAATCAAATGATTAACTTCTTCGTATATTTTTTCGCTTAAAGTCGGAATTTAAGACTAGGTCGGACTAGGACTTATAGTCGATATGCCAAAACAGGGATACCAGCAGACGTTTTTTTTTTTCTAATCCCGAGATCTCTTCAAGTTTTGAATATCAAAAGGAAATCGACCACGATTTGACAAAGAGATTTGCTATTGAGCTGGAATTCATCTCGAGTGGACAAAGAGTAGACCTAAGTAGTTTGAGTCATATTGCGACGATACGGCATTCTATGTAGAGTATATCCTTGGAAGCCACTGACCCTAACTGTTCACAAAATTCAGATGCATAGATCTATTGTTATGAAGCATGCCCTTCTCCCCATAGGAAGAAGCCGCAGAAGCCAGGAACAAGCACTTCGGAGAATTCAGGAGTAGCTTTTCAAGAAAATTTTCGAGGGAGCAGTGTTACTGAGACGTTTTCAATCGGCTGTTACTTACTTCCGATGATCCACTTCTCAATAGCATCAGGCCTAAGCCACCGAAAATATTAAAACCTTTTAGCTCTGCTGCCAGAAATATGATGCTTGCCCCAGATATAGACACTAATGTTATATCGGATGATGATGATCTGACATTAGATTTTGAGTAACGATCGGACGCATCATCTGAGTAAGAAAAACCATACATTTTGTTAATAGTTAATGTGTAAATACCTATGCAAAATTAATTTGACTTCCCCAATCAGGCCGCCAAGGTGTAAAAGCGGTCCAAAATAAATTCGTTTAATATAAAAGTCATATTTAAGTATAAAATGCGAAAAAACGTAAAGAAATAATTATGGCCAGCTTTTTGAGTCAAATACCCCTGTGTGCTCCGTGAATAAAAGGGCGTACGTGCGTAAGACTTTGCGTCATTGTGTGTTGTACAACTTAAGTAAAAACAAAACCGGTCAAGTGCGAATCGGATTTGCCATGAAGGGTTCCGCACCATTACCTATCAATTTGTTTATCATACGTAAAAAATCAAGTCTGTTGTGTGGGAGCCCCCTGAAACATCTATTTTATTCTACTTTATAGTATTTGTTGTTATACTTATAACAGAAATACACATCTGTAAAAAAAATCAAGTGTCTAACTATCGCGGTTCACGAGATACAGCCCGTTTTACCCTTTGGGTACGGAACCCTAAAAATTACTAAATTTTATTTATGAAACAAGATGTGTCATTATTTGTGTATTTCTTGGTCGTGGCTGTCTACCTATGTACATATAGGTAGACAGTAATTACATTAAAATTAAATATTTATTTATTTCTACATATTTAATCGACTTAGCCATTGGCACTAATGCTTGTGTGCTGTGTGCAATATTTTGATACTCAATCGTTTCCGCTTTGTAACTCTTGCATAACATAACTAAAGCACTTAATCGAAATATTGTTTATGAGTAATGCAAGGCGCTAGGCGCGATCGGATCCGGAAACCGGGTCTGCTACAAAAGGGTCAGATTGTTTTAATTGGCTCGAGTTGCCTGTGTTAATGAATGTGACTGACCGAATAACTGCGCTCTTTCATTGAACATAATTAAACTCCCAAATACTGCTATTAGATGAATTTCTATTATCGTGAGACATAATACCTACATATAAATATAATTAAAACTATTAACCTCACGTGTATTTAGTCACTACGCGCGACATGTTTCGGAGAGCCTAGGTCTCCATTATCAAGCACTGAGCTCGTGCTGACGCGGCACGTTTAGTAATATTTATACTGCTATTAGAGGTTAATATTAAAAATATCATCATAGAGGTATATAATATAAGCCGTCTAAACTAAGGTAACGATTTAAGATAGGCCGCTAAATCATTTTGTAAAAACAAAGTGCTTTTAAGATATGAATAATTATGATTATGATCACGCCATGTGACAGAGACATCACGAAATTCACAGGGCAATAATAACAACCAAATAAAAACATAATAATATTTTGGATCGTATCAAACTAACCCTCGTCCCTCAATTTATTAAGCGTGACGGTAAGGCACCAAAATAGACACAAAATATAAAACCACCACAAATTACAATCGCACCACGGAATCTCGACCTATATCATATCAAAGGAGCTAGAGGCGTCCTTTGTGTTATTTTTTCTATAAATGGGTTTAAACTGTGTGTGAAATTAGATGACGGGTTACATGTAGTTAGTTTTATTATGATAAAATTGATAAATATATTTTTGTTTTATTACTTAGTTAAAATGTACTAATGTTGTCTAAGATGTTGTCCTAAGCAGGTTTAAATTAGGGTCTTGCGAATATCGATCCGTCAATTTTATTTACCTACTAAGAGGGTGTGGAAGCTTTACAGAGGTTCGAATTTTTATGCTCAATTCAAGTGCTACGATCGCTACGCCGTAGCTGAAGGAATTGATTAGGTACCTACCTTACACTTGGATATGATTTACGTTCTCCATTTGCGCAAAGTACCTACTCGTAATGTCATTATCGAGTTATACGAACCGCAGTGTGATCGATGGATATTACACGTCGTGTCACCACCGTGAGAGCCGTATCGACATCAAGAGGATGTCACGTACGTACGCTTTGAACGCTCGCGCCCCGCGGAACAGATGGCTTACTCACTAAATTGTTGATTTGTTTCAAAGGAAGCGAAGGACGGCAGGTATCGACTAAACGCCCTGTCATGAATACAAATGTTCCGGCTAAAGGGGAATTCATGAAAATGACAAAATCACGCCACGTGCTTCGTAGCTTAGCCCAGTAATTTCAAGCTGTGTCTACAGAGATAACGCTGAAAATGGGACGTCGTATGGATGAAATATTTACCTAAGTACTCGCACTGTTGACACGTGTTATGCTCCTAGTAGCTATGCTTTGTAGGAATTGTACGTCTCATATTTATACAGTGTACCTACAATCCCTTTATACTTAGTTAATGCATATCAAATTTGTAAATAAATATCTGATAGCGACATTTTATCGAGATCCTCATCTTTTTCATGCCGATCTAGTTCCGGTATTTTTAGTTGATTCTACTCATGTGGGTTTAAAAAGTACGATTGAATGCATTGTTTCAATTTCAATATTAGGATCAAACGAGTGCCGCTTCCATTGATGTGCGTTCCATAACTGAGCCCTTTATTCCGTACCACATCAGCCACGTGCCCTTTGATGGAAACTTCGCTTACAAAAAATGGAAACTTCGCTACGAATATTACATATTACTTTACTGAATTATTGTTTTGACTAAATCCTTTTTCCAGCCAGTCGTTCGTCTTCGCAAATGTGTTGGCTTACGTTTGTTACAGGAGTTGGAAACCTTTTCCTGTACATTAACAAGGTAGACTTACGAGTAACGTAAATAGGTACCTACTTACTGAATGCTACATAAAGTTCAGTTTCAGTCGAATTCATAAATACATAAACATTTCTTCACATTAAGTAATTGTGTGAAAATGAGTAACTCGACGATTACTAGGTGCGGGAAACTTCCTCTTACAAGTACCTCGTACAGTTATAATAGGTATAGTTAGATGTGCGGGTGAAGGTCGCCACCAGACGGCGCGACCCTTTCTTTAATAAGTGCTCGTTTGAGTCCGGCGGCAGCGGCGCGGGGATGCTGTAATGACTTCGGAGCTCCGGACGCTGGACGGGCGCGGTCACACCTCGGACAGTGGAGATAAAATTTATGATACAAACACGGCGGTACTCGTGTAGGTGCAGGTCCCTATACCACAAAACTTAACAAGCGTACAATTCTACAAAATTGTCAACTTTTTGTATGGGAATTTATACAATTTTGTAGAATTGTACGATGGTAAAGTTTTGTGGTATAGGGGCCAGAACTGCAGACGCGCCGTGCTTGCGTAAGTGAAATTAAGACATGCCAGGGTAACTGTGCGGTCACCGGAGGGGGGAGGCGACCTTTGGGTGGGAGGCAGGGTGTGTCTATACTGTACGTTAGTACTATTTATTATACTGTGGCCACAGTACACATCGTGCCGTTTATAACTGAGTTTTAAATGATTTAAGTATTACACAGTATATTATTGACCTACGAGTAAGTATAAAAGTGCCTAAGTTGGTCGCAAACATTAATTAGATTAAATAACTTTGTCTGAAGACATAGACAAAGTAAACGGCTATCAAGTCTAATTCCAATTGAACCCTAACCTAACCCGGATAACCACATAAAGGGGTCCTAACTCAAAGGGGTTCCCATTTAACTAGTGATACCTAATATCATCTGGTACTGGTATGTTATATTACATATATGTACGTATATACAGTGTGTAAGTCTAATACGGGCGATCAATTAAACCAGGCATGGGATTCATTGGTGTAATCATGGATTACAAGGTTTTTTTAAGTTACTCTTAATTATGACCCCACAGAATTTTTTTAAGATTATCGGAGCAGCAATGTAGGTACGAACATTTGTTTTTGTTGATATGGCAGTTATGTCATCTGCTTTTGAAATTAGCTGTCATCGAGTCTTTAACTCGCGTATGTTGCTCTACATTGCGCGCCGAATTATTTTGTATGGAAAATTTTGTTGCTCTAATTTTAAGTAAAAGTTATTTGAATGTACTTATTATGTCGTAAACTAATACCCGTTAAGAGCTTCGCCCGTATTAGACTTACACCCTGTATATGCACAGAAGCAGTTAGCTACTTATAGTACAGTTGAGTTCATAAATATATGAGCAAATCCAAGGCTTCAAAAATAAATGAGCATAGAAAAGTACATGCACATGAACAGATTCACCAATCAAAAATATGTGTACATATTACCTGTCATATTAATCTGAACAACATGTGTCGTACAGAGGAGGGATAATTTTACAAATGTCTATGTTGTCTATTTTCAGATTTAAATAGATATTTACTTGATCTAGGCAAACAGGCACCTGAAACAAATAAACATGAACAAAGTAGTGAAGTGGTTTTGCTTTAATGTTCCGTTCGCAGAAATACCGAGACTCAGAGCAACGTCCTACTCCTTCTGCAAACTTCGCTAAGTGTTCCCGGTAAGCCCGACCAAATAGCGAAGCTCGTACGCGCGGTTCTGTGCCTCAAACACGAAACAATTTGATCGCTAAATTATTAGGCATGATAAACAAAAATCAAAGTCTCTTTATGATGGCAGTAGCCGCTCTCGTGAGCTTCGCCTTTATGCTTCAATTATTTTTTCTTTGTTCGTTTCTTAAGGGTTCAGGAAGGATCGTCGGAAGAAATAACTCACCGCTTAACTCAACAAAGACACTTTTTGGGGGCAAAAAATATTTATTCACGTAAAGTTAAAAAATTAGAAGCACTATTGGATGAGAAAATGTATCTTCACGTGTCGATATTGGTTTATCACATTAAAATAACAGAAACTTAGAATAAATGTGTTTGGGTTGCACACTCGTCCGCGCCCGCACCCTGTGGAGGGGCGGTTGCCGCCACTCTCCCGGTCTGCGATTTATTGTCGGGATTTGTCGAATTATTCAACAATGAATTGGATTCCGAGAACTAGCGCCTTGTAACCCACTAAAGTATCATTGTGTATGTACATTTCGATACACCACCTACTTCCATTCATGCACATTTTATAGGCGCCCGACATTGAAGGGCATTGTTATTGATTGCATCGCTTTATGTATGAACCGATTGACGCGTGCAGGCCTGCAAGGCCCTTATTCATTACGCTTGCCTCGTCTCAAGTGGTCCACTATATCTTTGACCCTAAATATCGAATAATAGTGGCTAATCGTGGGGTCAAGTTACCCATAGATATTTTGGTGAATAGAATAGCACCAGTTGGAATTAAAAGTGGGACCGCTTCGTTTAGAATGGAGACATCTATTTGTTGGACAGTTGGATTCTCTATTGTTTGAATTGGCTATAGAACCAGCTGTTCAATGTAATTTGATTTGGTTAGTTAATGGAGCGGGTGTGCTCCTTTGTTGCAGTGTTGTGTAGGAGTAGCTACCGGGCTACGCTGGCGCGGGCCCGGCGGCTGCGCCTCATCCCTGTGTCAAGAGCAGGTGCAAAAAACTACGCCACGTGTGTGAGACGCACGCACGCCTTGTTATTCGACTGTTATGCATTCTCAAGTTTTTTTGGGTTACTGGGGGAAAACCTGTTTAGAAAATGGTTATTGTTCTAAAGGATTAAAGTTTCAAAAATATTAAAAATACAATTAGAAATGTGTACGAGTATTTTGGACAACATATGCAGAAGCACTTTAATAATTGACTCATCGTTGTTCTCAATTTCAAAGCACTCAGACGGGTGGTTGAGCATTGTGTGTAGATAAGAACAGAGGAGTGATTTATTTCGTATCGCGGCGGCTGTCGATCATGTGTGTGGCAAATGTGGCGCCGGCGCCGGCGCAGAGCCCGTAACATCATCGACCAGACTCTTCCGCAAAATGTACAGGTGCTCATAAGTCCCCGCCATTATCCTGTACATGCCATTTATAGCGTAAGACCGGCTGGAATAGCCCATTTCCTCCGCTCGCTACAAACAAGAGCGGACGTAACGAGATCTGATTTGTAGCTGTCAGTTACAATTTGCAAACGAGTGTAAAGCATGTTAGAGCTTTAAAGAGATAAGATCAAGTTGTGAGTGGTTAGTTATTGAATGCAAATTGCTAGGCTATTGCAGGGCTTCGGAGCTTGACTGAGTGGAATATATTTACTTATTTTATTGTCACGATAATGGTCGGTCTAAACGTGCTTTCAGCATTAATAATTTAACAGATGTGTAGTAACAGTAAGTGCCAATATTATAGTAATTGCCTATAGTTAGGTAATAGTTATTTGTTTTACTAGGGAGCAAAGTGATTGATTGCTTAACTCTCGTGCAAATATTGAAACCCGAGCAAGCGAAGGATTCCAGAATTCATAAAATGGAATCTTGAGCGCAGCGAGGGTTTTAAGGCACGAGAGTTGAACAATCTTTGCTGCCGAGTGAAACACAACATTTTTCACCACACTAAAGCGAGGAAATGTCCTCAACTTCCAAAAAATAAACAAATCAACAAATAATAAAACAATAACCTCAAATATTTATCTTGGCGTGGCAATACTTAAAAATTCAGGATAATTCCAAAATGAGACTCATGTAGTTATTGGCGATTTTTCTATGATTTTCGAAATTATCCCACTTTTGCATCTCGCAATTACCCCAAAGCCACTTAAGTATGTTAAACTAAGATATGACTTGTTTGAAAGAAAACAAAACACGACCGAACTCGTTTAAATTTTAAAAGAAAAAAATATTCGAATGCGTTCTGAAATTTGCATAGTGTCAACACTTTAATTTTCCTATTGTTTTTATATGTCGTATTTTTAGAACTTTTAATTAAAAGCC
The DNA here is from genome assembly GCA_025490895.1 of Thaumatotibia leucotreta. Taxonomy (NCBI): domain Eukaryota; kingdom Metazoa; phylum Arthropoda; class Insecta; order Lepidoptera; family Tortricidae; genus Thaumatotibia; species Thaumatotibia leucotreta. The sequence goes on along the minus strand of JALPQI010026590.1, from coordinate 2,187 downwards.
TTTTACAACAAAATGTGGTATTCAATTCGGATTTTAGCATATTGAATATAATATTATGAAAGGTTCATGTGTATGAATCTGTTTGAAACTATTGAGTTTTCGAACGTACTGTCTAGTTCAAACGTCAAAAAGCTTATTTCACTCTCAGGCCGTATAAGTTATTGCTTTAGTCTATCCAGAAGATTAAACAATAATTACTTTAACCTCTAGAGATTAAATTAAAACACAGGTTTTACGCTCTGAAATTGAAGAACAAACAGCGTGTTTACGAGCAGTGTGGTGAAAAATAAATTAAATACATAAGAGTGAAAGTACGTTTCTTTTATATAGTTTCACAATTATTTGCATAAATAAGATATATATATTGTTTAAGAAAATTCCGGTTAGTTAGAGGTAGCTTTTAATATTTATAACATGCCCTTCCTAAGCGATGTAATCTGCTTAAATTAAATAAATATAATTGTATACGTTTGTATTATACCCATGTTACAATCTTAGTGAATAAAATTCCAATTTAAGTTCGAACACATAACGCAATGACGTAGAAGATAGAGTCACGTAGTTTTGGTATTTAACTTTTTTAACGAACTGGAACGTCAACGAGGGCGAACGTAATAATAAATAAACTTAATGTGACACACAATAGTAATTCATGTACATTGAAGCTTTATGCGCCTAAACGAAAATAAGAAAAAGTAGTTCGGTAATTGCTGAGCGCGTTGTTGAATGGCTCGCCTCCCACCGGCCGCGTGCATTGTCAGTGGAGCGCTCCGTGCGGTCAGGTACAAACACAAACTCTTCAAACTGACTGCTAGGAGACTTTATCTCATTACAATAAGGTTCAGCCACAGTAGGTTAATAATGGTATGACCGGGACTGGGTGGCCGGCACCGTCAGTACCTGCTATACGTGCATCTTGGGTCCAGTTGACATCTCCAATGTTGAATTAAGTGGGGTTAAATTTTACATTGAGAGCCACGTGGTTTTACCACAGACATTAACTATAAACATCGACACAACAATAAGAAAATATCCAATAGGTAACTGACCTAGGTTACGTCATGTCAATCGCAGAGTGCTTTATTCTAGATTTTTATCTAAGTATAAGAAGGGAAAGGAAGGTAGGCACTATTTAAACTGAACCTAAATTAAACTATAAGTTATATTCTGTGATGTTATAACTTAAACTTTATCAAATTCTTAAACTGCACCTAAACTGTAAGTAAGTATGTAGTCCTAGGGTAACTTGGGTAGAACTAGAAGCTTGAACTTTATCAAAACAACTAAAAATTCGTTTTCTCCCTTGAAATTGTGACTATCTATATTAAATATAGTTAAGCAGCCATAAAACCCCGGATTGTGCCATAAATAATCTATGATTGTGTTATATTGTTTCAGAAAGAGGGCGTGGCGCAGGCACACGCATTCCGCAGTAAATCGTTCCGCAAACCGCAGCCGTGCCACTGGTGCCACCAGCCCGTCGCCGGCCAGGGCTCCTCCTGTAGAGGTACCTACTTCTTGTTTGTATATTTCATTGATAGAAGTAATCAGAGGGTTAGTAAAGTCTGATAAGTAACAAAGAATCTGGAAAAGTAGACTTTTAATTTTAATTTAATTTGTGTGCGATGAACAGATATTTTTATTTTTAGTTATCTACTAGTTAGTATTTATGAAATAAAACTATGAAAATTGATAAATATAACGGATAAGAAAATATTAGTTAGTATTTAGTTCAAAGTAGAATAAAATAGCAGTAACTTTATTTATTGTTGCGCCGTACCTGCATGTACTGAATATACTGTAATGTTTGAGTTCGGAAGCAGTTAGGTAAGGTAGGTAGGATACATCTCTAATGTTTACTTATGTCGGGCTTTGGTCGCGGTTACTCCATGATGAGGATCCTCTAAATGGATCAAAACATGTCGAGCAATTATCGACTAAAACTACGTGAGTAACCCATTGGATCAATATTTAAAAATGTTTGAGTCTCACGTTAGTTAATAATTCAAAAAATTTAACTTACTACTTTTAAATTGTATGCTACCGTTGTTCTAATTATAAAAAAATAATTAGGTAGGTAACTTAATGCTTATGAAATCGGTTGGTTATAAATTAAAATATGTTACCTTAATACGGAAAATTACAACCTTTTTTTAATAAACTCTATTCTTTACCGTCATTCTTTAT
>JALPQI010026587.1:0-15140 GCA_025490895.1 Thaumatotibia leucotreta | reverse complement strand
ATCCGGGGAAGACAGCAATGGAGCACCGTTCCGCGCTCGCTTTCCACCCCTTCCCAAATCCAGGTCCAGGGTGAGGTTCCGTTTGAGGCTTTCCACAGGGCCGCTCAAGGGAAACTGCTCGTCATAGAAAGTAGTCTCCATGCCGTGGCCGGAGGTGTCGAACCATGTGTACGCACTGAACGCTCTAGTATCACTAAAGTCACTGCGCGAAGTTTAAAACTTTTTGTTGCGCACCGCACGTCCTCTTCGTTCAACGTTTCACTTGTTTCTAAACATTGTTAAGCAGCGAACACTGCTTATATGTCAGTGACTCAGATAAGCTATTTTTAGCCGTCGCGTGATCAGGGCGAGCGCCGGTTGGTCGGGTATGTCGTGATACCGCGCCGCGCGGCGCTGCGATTGGCTGGCCGGGTCGTAACGAGTCGCGAGGCCTCAGCGGGCTGTTTACGACTTCGGGCGATTACTGAGAATCGCTGGCTCGTTTTCCATTCTAAAGCCGTCAATAACGTAACGGTTGTCTTATTTTTAAATGCATTAAACACAATTGTATTTATACAAATTGAAATGCGCGTAATAATAATACCTAATTGTAGTAGGTCTGCCTACGAAACCTGTATAAATATTTCGTCATTTTACGTCGTCCACGTGCCGCAGGCCGCAATAATGACGCGAAAATAACGCAATAAAACATCTAGTCTCGCTAAAATTAAATTACCTACTTACCTAATAATGATGTGAACAATTTTAGGTACTCAATGTTTTATTATCAGTAATAACTTATTTATTTCATATTACGGATTAAAGTTACCTTCCACATCTTTATTGCCACTTATATCAAGATATTTAAGATTTATATATATTTATGAAATTTCAAAATCTTCTTATTATCGGAAAATAACAGACTAATCTAATTAAAAACACAATTTATTCTGAAAAAGTCACTTGTTCCGTTAAAGATACTATCATCCGACATTTACGAATCGACTGTCAATCGAACAATGGAAAACAAACGGGGGGCGGGGGCGCGTTGCCTGCTCGAAAAAATATTATACGGGCAAGCTGGACAGGGTCATACGACCGCGCGCGAGAGAGAGCAGTGCAGCAATACTTGCTCTCGCTCGGATAAAGTCCGGCACTAATAATAATAAGAAGGAAAATAAAGTGCACTAAAATTCCCACGTTTATGATTTTGGAAGCTATTGTTTTGTGAAGACGATGTTATTTTTACTGTCATAAAGCATAATAAAATTGACCTTGGATGATTTTATGAAACACTTGATTTTATAATGAATATTTATTAATCCCATACTGAAGATTTTCGCACCTTTTAATTGAGCACTTGAGCAATATAATTTTATAGCCGATGCGATTTATTACAGCGATATCACATGGTATAATTACTGCAATAGGAAAATTAGGAAAATAACAAACAAAAAGTTAAGGCAGTGAAACCGTGACAGTTCATAGTATATACATTTAATTTAAATTGAAACAGTTCCGTTTCGAAGATAATAATTATTCTAATTGTGTATTTCCTATACCTTGACCCCAATCTAAAACCGATAATATAACTTTTCGCCCGTTAATTTAAATTTTGGTCATAACGAACTACATTAATCTACACTAGGTATTTTTAAGAATAAATGAATTCAGATTTTTATCATTTATGCCATATTGTACACGGGTTTTTAATAAAATAAAAAAAACGAAAAAGTAATCAAAACAAAACAAAGAGAACACTGAGAATAGCGCCATCTAGTGTCGAGTAGTAAAAATTGTCATACTGATGTCCCTAGGTTATTCACCAACAGATGGCAGTAAGGTGACTACGAATACAGAATTGCTCAATTAATTTCCAATATGCTCAATAATTATTTTCTGTTTCTTATATTTGCCTTCTAGTTGCATACCTACTCCTCTCATAATACATACTGCTTCGTTTTATCAGTGGATACTATTGTTCTGTGTACTGACAAAGTAACCTAAAGATTTACATACACACCACCAATGCCTCACTGGCAATAATTTTTAGTTGTTCGTTGTGTTTAAAAGATAAAGCACGAATTAATTAGTGCACTACATATTCCGCTTACATACTTAATAAATTTATCAAAATAATCATTTATCCCTAATTTTTGTTTATAACAATTGAAAAAAAAAATAAATGTGGTTTATTTATCAAATAACAAAATGAGAGGGAGTCCCGTAGAAAGTTTCAATCGGCAGGGCAAAGAGCTCCTTTATTGGTTCGAACATCCTACAAAATTGCAAAAATAAGGACCACCCTAGTGTTTACAATACATCGAAAATATTTAGTGTGTTCGGATTAGGTGTAAAAAAACACAATTATAATAAAATAGTGTCAAGTAAATTTAATTACTTACAAGTATTACATCTTATCGTCTAGAACACATCACTTACTAACATAATAAATTTAGTCACAGTCACAACACAGTTTTAACATTTAGTAAATTCATACTGTAGAGTATAATAGAACGCACCTATGAAGAAACTGAGAGAATTCACAAAAATAAGAAATTGTACAAAAAGATATGCATACTTTTGCACATGGTCAAGAGAAAGAATTTTAAAGAATTGTTTTAGTTTCGTGTTTTATTTCTAGAGTTACTTTTGGCTTTTTTGTAAGTAAATAAATAGTTGTATCATTGCAATCATAAAACAGTTTGAGTTATAATGAAAAGTTTCCAAAACATCTCTTAAATTAAAATAGGGTAAATTGTCAGTAACTACCTTTTGTTATAAATGATATCTATTTATAGGTCAACAAAGTTCATTTTAGTAGAAGGTATATATTAAGTAAAAACCTAATAACTGGCCACGTTTTAGTAACTGGCCATCTTAACACGTTCGCCTCCGGTACTGTTTCACTAAGTGCTTATACTATGCCGATCGGAGTTATCTTATAGAAATCCTATGCCAGTGACACGCATGTGTGACCGAAAAGATTGTATTCCTATGCCGGCGACACAGCATTGTGTCAAAAACGTTCGTATTTCTATGCCACTGGCATGGGAGTGAGAACTTGATTAATGCTAGTGGCATAAGAATAATATTACTTTGATCACGTATGTGTGTCACTGGCATAGGAGGACAGTTTTTTCGGTTACATATGCGTGTCAACGGCGTCGAACGTGTTAAGGGTCATTCTTTGAAAATATGTCTGCAGTCTTATTCACCTGTCCTATACAAAATCTATGAAAAAGACAGAGGAATAAAACGCAACCGCAGACATATTTTCCAAGAATTACCCTTAAACTGTAAATGAATTCTATTCAAAGGTGAAGAGAACTCATTTTTTTTATGAGGAAAATGGCCAGTTACTGGAGATTTGCCTACTAGCCACTCGTTCAATAACTGGCCGCCTCTTACTAAAATGCGTTCTATTTACCTATAAACAGAATTCACTTTTACTATGTACCCAGAGGTGGCCACTTATTAATAGGTGGCCAGTTACTGGCAATTTACCCTACCTACAGAAAATTTACCTTGGATATTATAGTCTCTAAATATCAGAAATGCACTGTTATAATGTTCATACAAATCAGGTTCTTCGCGGGCACCTTTTCTACTTTAACGAATTTTGTTTGATTTACGTTATGAAATTCCATATTAGATTTCCTAAATTACAATGATTGTACTTAACAATAAATGAGGTAACCATATTTACAATTAGTGATGTGCTGTTTCCGGTAACTTTCCCAACATATGGGGAATATTCCCAAATAGTAATTTTCCCGATAGTAACATTGGGAATTTACCGGAAACGGCACATCTCTATTAATCTAAAAAACAAGTCCCGCCAAGTTTCTTACCGGTTCTTCTCGGGGTCAGTGGTGTAGGGTTAGAACCGGAAGTAGTTTTAATTCTATGTAATTTAGACCATTCAAAAGAGTTTGTTGCTATTCAATTTGAATAAAGAATAATTTGACTTTGACTATATTTACAATATACAATCGTAGATCCGATCGCACTACGTCGAAACATCAGAAATAATCCATCAATTTATCGTTCTATCTAATAATAATCTTATATAGATTTCGTTCATCATAATTATTTAGAATTGACATTTCGACAAAGGCCCATGGGGCGCTTGACCTTCCGTTTTAGTACTATGCTAACAGTTTTAAAATAGCAACCGGATATTCGTCTCACTCAATAAAAATATTAATTTTATGCCCAATACCCAAATCGATGAATCCTCCAAACTGCCCCGATACGTTCTTTTTTCTTTCAATTGAAATTGATGGGAACAATGATAGCGACATTGATTATTTCTGTAAAAACCCGAAAAAACGTTTCATTTTTCCAACATTTTCAACGCTAGTTAGCCCTGGTACGGTATCATCATCATCATCATCAGCCTATGATAGGCCACTGCTGGACGTAGACCTCTCCTATTGACTATGCGTATAAACGCATTAGGAGGTAAACGCCCATAATCGATGATAACGCTGCGCTGAATGACGACACTTACAGGAAGAGTTGGAGTGGTGACAAATGTATTATTACTGCCGTCACCACACCTCAACACGGCACTATATAAAGGTAATTATTTGACAGTGATGGAGACGAGTCGTATGTCGTCGTACGGCTTGTCGGTCTTGGGGTTGGTCTTGGCTTGCCCGATGTTCTGCACCACCTCCATGCCGCGGACCACGCGGCCGAACACTGTGTGCTTGTTGTCTAGCCACGGCATCACCTAAGTCCACTGCTGGACGTAGGCCTCTCTTATTAAATATGCGTATAGACGCATTAGGAGGTAATTGGCCATAATTGTCACGCTGGGCTAGCGGATTAGCAATCGTAGTATTCTTTCCACTATGGTGACTAGGGGTCGGAACTATGGGTGCAAAACATTAATAAAACTTTAAAATTGACATTATGGGAACACTTTAGGCAAAAAAAATACGAATATTATTGAAAAATCTGTATCTAATTTTATTTCCTATATCGGAATCTTAAACTTATAATGTGTGAGTGTGTAGATATGTATATTTTATGGATGTATGTGCTATGTCAAGTCCACTTGACAAGTTTTGTTAAAGTTTTGCACCCATAGCCGACTCTTACGACACTTACAGGAAGAGTTGGAGTGGTGACAAATGTATTCTAATTGCCGTCACCACACGGCAACACGGCACTGTATAAAGGTAATTATTTGACAGTGATGGAGACGAGTCGTATGTCGTCGTACGGCTTGTCGGTCTTGGGGTTGGTCTTGGCTTGCCCGATGTTCTGCACCACCTCCATGCCGCGGACCACGCGGCCGAACACTGTGTGCTTGTTGTCTAGCCACGGCATCACCTAAGTCCACTGCTGGACGTAGGCCTCTCTTATTAAATATGCGTATAGACGCATTAGGAGGTAAACGCCCATAATTGTCATGCTGAGCAAGCGGATTAGCTATCGTAGTATTGTTTCCACTATGATAACGCTGCTGCTGAATTATTAGCCGACTCTCACGACACCCACAGTAAAAGTTGGTGGTGACAAATGTATTCTTACTGCTGCCACCACACCTCAACACGGCACTGTATAACGGTAATTATTTGACAGTGATGGAGACGAGTCGTATGTCGTCGTACGGCTTGTCGGTCTTGGGGTTGGTCTTGGCTTGCCCGATGTTCTGCACCACCTCCATGCCAACACTGACTGACAACACTGTGTGCTTGTTGTCTAGCCACGGCATCACCTAAGTCCACTGCTGGACGTAAGCCTCTCGTATAAACTACACTGTTAAAAATTAGGGAATTTTACAGACGAAAAAATTACAGAATTCTGTAAAATTACATCATTTTCACAGAAAAAATTGTAATTTCACATATTTTTCATCAATTTTACAAAAATAAATTTAAAATTGATGAAAAATATGTGAAATTACAAATTTTCTGTGAAAATGATGTAATTTTACATTTTTTCGTCTGTAAAATTCGCTAATTTTTAACAGTGTATGCGTATTGACGCATTAAGAGGTAAATGCCCATAATTGTCATGCTGAGCAAGCGGATTGGCTATCGTAGTATTGTTTCCACTATGATAACGCTGCTGCTGAATTATTAGCCGACTCTCACGACACCCACAGTAAAAGTTGGTGGTGACAAATGTATTCTAATTGCCGTCACCACACGGCAACACGGCAGTGTATAACGGTAATTATTTGACAGTGATGGAGACGAGTCGTATGTCGTCGTACGGCTTGTCGGTCTTGGGGTTGGTCTTGGCTTGCCCGATGTTCTGCACCACCTCCATGCCGCGGACCACGCGGCCGAACACTGTGTGCTTGTTGTCTAGCCACGGCTGAAATGGAGTAAAATATATTATTATTATAAGTAATTAATTGAATCAGCGGAACTTTACTTTGCGGAAGTCCATATTCAAGGATGATGATGCCTCGTAGAGAGGCGAAACACGTGTCGAGTATAGTGTTATTGGTGGTGGTTTGTTATAGTTATTTGCGTATTTATTTTTGCGGCGGGAGGGTGGGAAAATTAATTGCATGCAAAAAATACGCAAGTAATTATAGCGGGTTACACTAATTAGCTACACATTCTGTATCGCGGAAGAGCAAAGCAATATTGTTCATCTTTGATTATTATTATATTTTATTTATTAGACATACATAGATTGTGGGATTATCCGCATTGTAAAAAAGTAACACCAACATCAATTTGTTTAATTATAAAAAAAAACAAATGATGTTTCCTAATCATGAATTGATTACAGTACCCTTTAACCTCTAGCCGCCCAGAGGCCTATAAAAAGGTCTCCTGAAACAAAAGAAATTCTGTTCTATTTCCTACACTATGAATTCAAAATTAATTTGAAAATGTTATTGTCTGGGCGGCAGGAGGCTATAGCAAATTCAACGCAACGGAGAGTTGTCGAGTTTGCGGACGATTGTGGTAAACACAAGTCTTTGAGTGGCTTAAGGTTGTAGTACCTTCGAAACACTACGTGCAGATATCGCTAGTGATTAGCTTCACAATACCATTGACTAAATTCGCTGTGATCGACGGAAGGTAGTCTGGTGTAATTGGAAGCACGTTGGACCGGCAATCCAGAGGAAGCGGGTTCGAATCCCGTGACAACCAGAGTCTTTCGCAGTTGATTTTTTCTATGGTAAGCACATCTGTTACGACATTGTGTTATTACACATACGTTTACAAAAGTGTGCAGTTGAAAGTAGCTCCACAAAACTATTAATAAGTTTGACTGTGGAGTCAAGTCCCGCTATAAATAATACGTAATGTATTACAGTCCATTTCAAATACGAAAGCCCGATGCCACTCGAAACTTTGTCATATAATTGGTACACTACAAATTGGCACGTGTCGTATACCGCTGTATGCGAAAAATATTACGCCACAAAAGGGTCTGGCCAGGTATCTTTTGCTATCACTGATCTTATTGTTGACGCCTAATGACTTTGTCAAGTGGAATCGGGCCTTCGTATTTGAAATGGACTTTACTTATAGCGAGCGATTTTATGTATTAGCGCACGCAAATTGTTTGCTGAGATCGCGAAACGTCTGGTTGATGTAACTAAAGACCGAAGAGCTGGCGACTTCCTCGCACAACGCATCAGTATTGCGATACAGCGAGGAAATGCCGCCAACATCCTCGGTACAAGGCCACAAGGGCTAATCTTAGATATAGGTTAGGTTAAGTAGATTAGTTAGATTTAATCTATGTACATAAATTGTAGTTTTGAAAATAAAGAGATTAAAAAAAAAAATGCTTATTTAATGCATGATTTCTTATTTCAGCTATATTATACAGTAAAACCTTAATTTCAAAAGCAAATCTAGCGAGTCTTATTGAAGGACTGAAGTCTCTGTAACATTGTAAAATAACTCAAGTTTTGACCACATGACAGTGGTCCTTAAAACTGAGTCGAGTTTTAAAATGAAGGACTTAAACGGCTCGAGTCTTTACTCACCGTGGGGGCTAGAGTGATGAAGAACTGGCTGCCGTTGGTGTTGGGTCCAGCGTTGGGCATGCTGACGGTGTAGGGGTCATGCTTCAGGGGGGCACTCACCGTGGGGGCTAGAGTGATGAAGAACTGGCTGCCGTTGGTGTTGGGTCCAGCGTTGGGCATGCTGACGGTGTAGGGGTCATGCTTCAGGGGGGCACTCACCGTGGGGGCTAGAGTGATGAAGAACTGGCTGCCGTTGGTGTTGGGTCCAGCGTTGGGCATGCTGACGGTGTAGGGGTCATGCTTCAGGGGGGCACTCACCGTGGGGGCTAGAGTGATGAAGAACTGGCTACCGTTGGTGTCGTACGAGACACGTGCAAAAACGAAATTCGTAACTCGTGTCGATTTAAAACACTCCCTATCGGTCGTGTTTCAAAACATCGCCACTCGTTTCGAATTTCATGTGTTTTGCACCTTTGTCGTAATGTACTATTTCATTCAATCTTTCTTTGAATTCAATATAATAAAAACCCTAGGTAGTTTTTATCACAATGTTGAATTGATTTCTTATTTCAGCTATATTATACAGTAAAACCTTAATTTGATAATTTCAAAACACAAATCTAGCGAGTCTTATTGAAGCCTTAAAGGACTGAAGTCTCTGTAACATTGTAAAATAACTCCTTTTGACCACTTAACAGTAGTCCTTAAAACTGAGTCGAGTCTTAAAATGAAGGACTCAAACGACTCTAGTCTTTACCAAGGTCTTTACTCACTGTGGGGGCTAGCGTGATGAAGAACTGGCTGCCGTTGGTGTTGGGTCCAGCGTTGGGCATGCTGACGGTGTAGGGGTCATGCTTCAGGGGGCACTCACCGTGGGGGCTAGCGTGATGAAGAACTGACTGCCGTTGGTGTTGTTTAAAACACTCCCTATCGGTAGTGTTTTAAAACATCGCCACTCGCTTCGAATTTCATGTGTTTTGCACTTTTGTCGTAATGTACTATTTCATTCAATCTTTCTTTGAATTCAATATAATAAAACCCTACGTAGTTTTTTTATCGCAATGTTGACTTGATGTCTTATTTAAGCTATATTATATAGAAAAACCTTAGTTTCTTGTCTACGACAACAAGTAGCTACGCGAGGTGCGGGCGCGCGCGGGGAGCGCACCCCCACCCGGCCATTAGCCTTAGCGGCGACGCCGATACCACCCGGCCATTAGCCTTAGCGGCGACGCCGATACCACCCGGCCATTAGCCTTAGCGGCGACGCCGATACCACCCGGCCATTAGCCTTAGCGGCGACGCCGATACCACCCGGCCATTAGCCTTAGCGGCGACGCCGATACCACCCGGCCATTAGCCTTAGCGGCGACGCCGATACCACCCGGCCATTAGCCTTAGCGGCGACGCCGATACCACCCGGCCATTAGCCTTAGCGGCGACGCCGATACCACCCGGCCATTAGCCTTAGCGGCCACGCCGATACCACCCGGCCATTAGCCTTAGCGGCGACGCCGATACCACCCGGCCATTAGCCTTAGCGGCGACGCCGATACCACGCGGTTATTAGCCTTAGCGGCGACGCCGATACCACGCGGTTATTAGCCTTAGCGGCGACGCCGATACCACCCGGCCATTAGCCTTAGCGGCGACGCCGATACCACCCGGCCATTAGCCTTAGCGGCGACGCCGATACCACCCGGCCATTAGCCTTAGCGGCGACGCCGATACCACCCGGCCATTAGCCTTAGCGGCGACGCCGATACCACCCGGCCATTAGCCTTAGCGGCGACGCCGATACCACCCGGCCATTAGCCTTAGCGGCGACGCCGATACCACCCGGCCATTAGCCTTAGCGGCGACGCCGATACCACCCGGCCATTAGCCTTAGCGGCGACGCCGATACCACCCGGCCATTAGCCTTAGCGGCCACGCCGATACCACCCGGCCATTAGCCTTAGCGGCGACGCCGATACCACCCGGCCATTAGCCTTAGCGGCGACGCCGATACCACGCGGTTATTAGCCTTAGCGGCGACGCCGATACCACGCGGTTATTAGCCTTAGCGGCGACGCCGATACCACGCGGTTATTAGCCTTAGCGGCGACGCCGATACCACCCGGCCATTAGCCTTAGCGGCGACGCCGATACCACGCGGTTATTAGCCTTAGCGGCGACGCCGATACCACGCGGTTATTAGCCTTAGCGGCGACGCCGATACCACACGCGTCCGACGCACCTATCTGTTACCATATTTAAATTGTAATCTTTTTGGATAGTAAATCCACGTTTAGAAAATCTCTTCTTTTACTTGCCCTTAATCGCCTGCACACAAATCTAGCGAGTCTTATTGAAGGACTCAAGTCTCTGTAACATTGTAAAATCACTCAAGTTTTGACCAGATGACAATCCAAAACTGACTCGCGTCTTAAAATGAAGGACTCAAACGACTCGAGTCTTTACCAAGGTCTTTACTTTACTCACCGTGGGGGCTAGCGTGATGAAGAACTGGCTGCCGTTGGTGTTGGGTCCAGCGTTGGCCATGCTGACGGTGTAGGGGTCATGCTTCAGGGGGGACTCACCGTGGGGGCTAGCGTGATGAAGAACTGGCTGCCGTTGGTGTTGTTTAAAACACTCCCTGTCGGTAGTGTTTCAAAACATCGCCACTCGTTTCAAATTTCATGTGTTTTGCACTTTTGTCGTAATGTACTATTTCATTCAATCTTTCTTTGAATTCAATATAATAAAAACGCTAGATAGTTTTTATCACAATGTTGAATTGATTTCTTATTTAAGCTATATTATATAGAAAAACTTTAATTTCAAAAGCAAATCTAGCGACTCTTATTGAAGCCTTGAAGGACTGAAGTCTCTGTAACATTGTAAATTAACTCAAGTTTTGACTACATGACAGTGGTCCTTAAAACTGAGTTGAGTCTTAAAATGAAGGACTCAAACGGCTCGAGTCTTTACTCACCGTGGGGGCTAGCGTGATGAAGAACTGACTGCCGTTGGTGTTGGGTCCAGCGTTGGGCATGCTGACGGTGTAGGGGTCATGCTTCAGGGGGGCACTCACCGTGGGGGCTAGCGTGATGAAGAACTGGCTGCCGTTGGTGTTGGGTCCAGCGTTGGGCATGCTGACGGTGTAGGGGTCATGCTTCAGGGGGACTCATCGTGGGGGCTAGCGTGATGAAGAACTGACTGCCGTTGGTGTTGGGTCCAGCGTTGGCCATGCTGACGGTGTAGGGGTCATGCTTCAGGGGGACTCACCGTGGGGGCTAGCGTGATGAAGAACTGGCTGCCGTTGGTGTTGGGTCCAGCGTTGGGCATGCTGACGGTGTAGGGGTCATGCTTCAGGGGGCACTCACCGTGGGGGCTAGCGTGATGAAGAACTGGCTGCCGTTGGTGTCGTACGAGACACGTGCAAAAACGAAATTCGTAACTCGTGTCGATTTAAAACACTCCCTATCGGTCGTGTTTCAAAACATCGCCACTCGTTTCGAATTTCATGTGTTTTGCACTTTTGTCGTAATGTACTATTTCATTCAATCTTTCTTAGAATTCAATATAATAAAACCCTACGTAGTTTTTTTATCACAATGTTGACTTGATGTCTTATTTAAGCTATATTACATAGAAAAACCTTAATTTCTTGTCTACGACAACAAGTAGCTACGCGAGGTGCGGGCGCGCGCGGGGAGCGCACCCCCACCCGGCCATTAGCTATAGCGGCGACGCCGATACCACCCGGCCATTAGCCTTAGCGGCGACGCCGATACCACCCGGCCATTAGCCTTAGCGGCGACGCCGATACCACGCGGCCATTAGCCTTAGCGGCGACGCCGATACCACGCGGCCATTAGCCTTAGCGGCGACGCCGATACCACGCGGCCATTAGCCTTAGCGGCGACGCCGATACCACGCGGCCATTAGCCTTAGCGGCGACGCCGATACCACCCGGCCATTAGCCTTAGCGGCGACGCCGATACCACGCGGCCATTAGCCTTAGCGGCGACGCCGATACCACGCGGCCATTAGCCTTAGCGGCGACGCCGATACCACGCGGCCATTAGCCTTAGCGGCGACGCCGATACCACGCGGCCATTAGCCTTAGCGGCGACGCCGATACCACCCGGCCATTAGCCTTAGCGGCGACGCCGATACCACGCGGCCATTAGCCTTAGCGGCGACGCCGATACCACGCGGCCATTAGCCTTAGCGGCGACGCCGATACCACGCGGCCATTAGCCTTAGCGGCGACGCCGATACCACGCGGCCATTAGCCTTAGCGGCGACGCCGATACCACCCGGCCATTAGCCTTAGCGGCGACGCCGATACCACGCGGCCATTAGCCTTAGCGGCGACGCCGATACCACGCGGCCATTAGCCTTAGCGGCGACGCCGATACCACGCGGCCATTAGCCTTAGCGGCGACGCCGATACCACGCGGCCATTAGCCTTAGCGGCGACGCCGATACCACGCGGCCATTAGCCTTAGCGGCGACGCCGATACCACGCGGCCATTAGCCTTAGCGGCGACGCCGATACCACACGGCCATTAGCCTTAGCGGCGACGCCGATACCACGCGGCCATTAGCCTTAGCGGCGACGCCGATACCACACGCGTCCGACGCACCTATCTGTTACCATATTTAAATTGTAATCTTTTTGGATAGTAAATCCACGTTTAGAAAATCTCTTCTTTTACTTGCCCTTAATCGCCTGCACACAAATCTAGCGAGTCTTATTGAAGGACTCAAGTCTCTGTAACATTGTAAAATCACTCAAGTTTTGACCAGATGACAATCCAAAACTGAGTCGAGTCTTAAAATGAAGGACTCAAACGACTCGAGTCTTTACCAAGGTCTTTACTTTACGTAGGATGCCCTGAAAATTTCGGGAATTTAATACTTAGGAACGTATATTTGACATGTGTTATACCTCTTTCTTACAAGCATAGTCTCATTATTCGAAAACACTGGCCACTTAGAAAAAAAAAACAATGTCCGATTTTCAATTGTTTTTTAAAGTCGTTGAGTCGCTGGTGAAAATGGAGCTGTCCCGCGAAAGTTTTAGAGCAATGATTTATTATGACTTTAAAAGTGGATTAACACAACAACAATGTGGAGACCGATTAACTATTGCTTTTAGTAGTGAAGCACCTTCAAAGACGACCATATACAGGTGGTATTCGGAATTCCAACGTGGCCGTGTGTCTCTTGCGGATGACGTACGTGAGGGTCGACCGAAAACGGCCGTTACCGATCAAAACATCGATGTTGTTCGCCAACTGATAAAGGAAGATAGGCATGTTACATATCGGGAGATTCAGGAGACTTTAGGCATTGGAATGAGTCAGGTACAAGTTATTTTACAACAAGAGTTGGGCGTGCGGAAGTTATTTTCCCGGTGGATTCCTCACTTGTTATCTGACGACCAGAAAACAGTACGTGTCAATTGGTGCCGCAAAACTTTAAAAGGATTTAATGGAGGAAGCTCAAATGCCGTTTTTAGTATTGTGTCAGGTGACGAATCATGGATTTACGCATATGAGCCTGAATCGAAAAACCAATCTCGAGTTTGGGTTTACGAAGACGAACCGAAGCCGACAAAAGTTGTTCGTTCTCGCAGCACGATCAAAAAAATGGTAGCCACGTTTGTCTCCAAATCGGGTCACGAGGCGACTATCGCTCTTGAAGATCGAAGAACTGTCAATGCCGATTGGTATATAGGCGTTTGTTTACCGATTGTTTTTGCTGAACTGCGAAAAACTAACCCTAACCGCCGTATTATACTACACCATGATAATGCCAGCCCTCACACCGCTCAGAAAACAGACGACTATCTGAAGGGCGAAAACGTCGAATTACTGGACCATCCTCCGTACAGCCCCGACCTAAGTCCCAACGATTTTTTTACTTTCCCGAAAATAAAGAATCGGTTGCGTGGTCAGCGTTTTCAGACCGCGGAAGAAGCAGTCGACGCTTATAAAATGGCCATTTTGTCAACCCCCACTTCAGACTTCAATAACTGTTTTAAAAACTGGTTTCAGAGAATGAAAAAGTGTATTAAACACAAAGGAGAATACTTTGAAAAACAATAAAAGTACTTTTATTTCATTAAAATGCGTATTTTTTCCGATTCCCGAAACTTTCAGGGCAACCTACGTACTCACCGTGGGGGCTAGCGTGATGAAGAACTGGCTGCCGTTGGTGTTGGGTCCAGCGTTGGGCATGCTGACGGTGTAGGGGTCATGCTTCAGGGGGCACTCACCGTGGGGGCTAGCGTGATGAAGAACTGGCTGCCGTTGGTGTTGGGTCCAGCGTTGGGCATGCTGACGGTGTAGGGGTCATGCTTCAGGGGGCACTCACCGTGGGGGCTAGCGTGATGAAGAACTGGCTGCCGTTGGTGTTGGGTCCAGCGTTGGGCATGCTGACGGTGTAGGGGTCATGCTTCAGGGGGGACTCACCGTGGGGGCTAGCGTGATGAAGAACTGGCTGCCGTTGGTGTTGGGTCCAGCGTTGGGCATGCTGACGGTGTAGGGGTCATGCTTCAGGGGGCACTCACCGTGGGGGCTAGCGTGATGAAGAACTGGCTGCCGTTGGTGTTGGGTCCAGCGTTGGGCATGCTGGTGTAGGGGTCATGCTTCAGGGGGCACTCACCGTGGGGGCTAGCGTGATGAAGAACTGGCTGCCGTTGGTGTTGGGTCCAGCGTTGGGCATGCTGACGGTGTAGGGGTCATGCTTCAGGGGGCACTCACCGTGGGGGCTAGCGTGATGAAGAACTGGTTGGTGTTGGGTCCAGCGTTGGGCATGCTGACGGTGTAGGGGTCATGCTTCAGGGGGGCACTCACCGTGGGGGCTAGCGTGATGAAGAACTGGTTGGTGTTGGGTCCAGCGTTGGGCATGCTGACGGTGTAGGGGTCATGCTTCAGGGGGCACTCACTGTGGGGGCTAGCGTGATGAAGAACTGGCTGCCGTTGGTGTTGGGTCCAGCGTTGGGCATGCTGACGGTGTAGGGGTCATGCTTCAGGGGGCACTCACCGTGGGGGCTAGCGTGATGAAGAACTGGCTGCCGTTGGTGTTGGGTCCAGCGTTGGGCATGCTGACGGTGTAGGGGTCATGCTTCAGGGGGCACTCACCGTGGGGGCTAGCGTGATGAAGAACTGGCTGCCGTTGGTGTCGTACGAGACACGTGCAA
>JALPQI010026586.1:0-12157 GCA_025490895.1 Thaumatotibia leucotreta | reverse complement strand
TGTTCAGAAATAAGTTAGGATGTTAGCTCAAATTACACAAAATCTCAGCATGATATCGATCGTCAATAACGTCGATTTCTTAAGGAACTATTATGACAACATTGTTCCGAAATTTTGTCCTAAATGTCCAACAATCCACTTTTAGACCTTATCATAGGTATTAAGGTGAAAAACTGATTAATTTCTTGCGAGCCAGCGTTCTTTCTTACCTCCTAATGCGTCTATACGCATAGTTAATAGGAGAGGCCTACGTCCAGCAGTGGACTATCATAGGCTGATGATGTATGTATGTATGTATGAGCCAGTGTGATGAAAAACAGCATGTATCACAGTCGGTAAGCGGATTACAAACGCGAGTCATTAAACCTCTCCAGCGTCGGGCTTCTAACAGACTCCCGTTTGTAATACAGTACGTAACCTGCGACCATATAATAATATAACATGGACGTCTATCGCCGGTTGAAAAATGCCCCCAAAAACAATTGTCCAATTGTGCCAAGATAGGACATAGCGCTTTTCTTAACACCGCGCATATTTCGGTGCAACATCTTTGATAAATGTTTATAGAATATAGCAAATCAAAAGTTTGATGGACCAATCACAACTATTAAATGTAGGCTTAAGTTTCTATAGGTTGATATTGAAATTCATTATCGTGATGCATTGAAGAGACTTGTCAACTAAAGTTCAGGACTGTCTTTGAAAGGCAATTTACTGTGGCGTGCGGCTTCCATGTTTTATTTGTTCATAGTACGTAACTCACTTCCTGATTGTTAACTTGTTATGTGTTCGTTTCAGGTGCTAACCCGTGCCAACATCGAAACCATAATCAAATTCGCCCACCGACACAACTTGCTGCTTTTCGCCGACGAAGTATACCAGGATAACATTTACGCTGAGGGAAGCAAGTTCTACTCATTCAAAAAGGTCAGAATAAGAATAATAACGTCCCGTCCCGTGTTCGAATCCCGGCGAGGGTAATAGGCATGGCATGATGAATGGCAAGTCAAAACAATATCTTTTTTCGAACTGTCAAAACGATTACGAAGTCTTATATAAGTAAAATACACAAAAGTGACGTCACGTTTATGGGCATTTTTTACTTTTTGGGTCACCCAATTAGCGTGAAGTTAAAAACATTGATTTCAGTAAGCTTTGTGACGACAATTAAGCACTAAATTTCAATAATAACTCGGCTTTGGCGTTCATTTTACAAACTATAAGCCATATAATAATATAAAAAACGCCGATCAAGTTTAAATTTCTAAAGATTCGACTTTACTGTCGTTATAAATCTGATTGAAATTAAGGGATTTTAGTTTCACGCTAATTGGGTGTCCCTAAAAGTGAAAATGACCTTATATGCCGCCAAATAACCAACTTTTCAAGTTCTTTCCAATTTATTAAATAAAAGTTCTGTACAAAAATGACTGCAATTTACATTTTAGTAATAATTTCTTCGTGTATTGTGTCGCGCATAATGTGAAATAATTTATTTGATCTACAGTCATCAACATCAACCCTATTAAAAGTTTTGGAAAGAGGTAACCAAAAGGCGGCTTTATCGCTAAAGAGCGATCTCAAATTATTCTTGTGTTTATTGGTGAATGTCTGAGCGTTTCAACCGCCTAATTTTGGTGGCATCATTTTTGCCGATGTTTCTAACGTCTCAATGTTATACTTCGTCATTTGTATCCTTATACAAATGACGAAGTAACATTGAGACGTATGCCGTGCCTCCTTTAAATGACAAAGTAGCGCATTGTAACGTATAGAATATTCGACAAAAATTAAGCCACCAAAATTAGGCGGTTGAAACGCTCAGATTTCCCTTATCTTGTTTTTTTGATCATGGTTTGTTGTCTATTATGTATATTTAAGTATGTATATCTATTAAATATATCGTCGCTTGTGCAAGCCGTAAGTGTATTTACTTGTGGGACTAGGTCGATAAGTGTAAGATTGTTAAATTATATTAATTTATATGTTTGAATGTTTTAGGTGCTGAGAGAATTGGGTGCCCCATACACGGACGAACTTGAACTGGCTTCTTTTATGTCTATCAGCAAAGGTCAGTTTCATATACGCAGTGTATAATATAAATAATATTTTTAGCCTTTATAATGTCCCACTGCTGGGCACAGGCCTCCTCTCGTATATTAGAGGGATTGGGCTATAGTCCCCACGCTGGCCCTAAGCGGATTGGGAACTTCACATACACCTTTGAATTTCTTCGCGGATGTATGCTGGTTTCCTCACGATGTTTTTCTTCACCGAAATCTAATGGTAAATATCATCTGATATTCCGTACATAAGTTTCGGAAAAACTCATTGGTATGAGCCAGGATTTGAACCCAACACCTCCGGATTGAAAGTCAAACGTCTAAACCACTGAGCCACCACCGCTTAGTGTATATTCAATTTAATTAACTGAACAATCTAGGCGTGTCTTTTTTATTGAAAAACACTTTCTAAAAATGTATTTGTATTAACAACTTGATCTATTTACATGGGACAATACAAGGTGTAACACGTCACGAAGAAACTTAATAACTAACAGCCAGCGTATTCCTGTGGTCGCAAGAAGCGAAAAATGTTACATGCCCCAGGTTGAAGCTTATTTTCTTCATGTTTTCATACATAATAAATTAAAATATAATAATTAAAATGCGAGACAAACAGTCGCATTTCGACATGGGTTCATGCAACATTATTTGCTTTTTACGACCTCAGAAAACCGCTGTTAAAGTTATTCGTTTCCTCGTGTTACACCGTGTATAATTCCTTAAACATTTATTGTACCTCATAGACAAGGATCGGACAAACGCCCGTCATTCTGAAAACATAACCCTGTTCCGTACAGTAGAGACTTCTTTATCTTATGACATTAACATATCTTATTTTATGTGATATTTTTTTAATAACAATAACACAAAGTATTTATTTAGGACGCCTCAACTCTTTCTTGCTAGTACACATCATGATTGTAACCAGGGATCGGAACCGGTTTTTTAGGAATACCTCGAAATAGCTCAATATTTTAAAATGTTTGACTCTCTTTATGTACTACTACTCAATATTTTATGTAATTAACAACATTGTATTTTTAAATTACTGCATTAACAAAAAAGTTACATACCGAAGAACGAAAACGAACGAAATTAGAATCGTTCTTTTGTATAGAGAAAAAACCGGTATCCGATCTCTGATTGTAACCAATAAACGATTTAGAATCTTTGATATTGAATTATTATTAGTGACTAACTTAATAAATTCATAATCGTGGTGTGTACAAGTAAGAGGAGATGGGATCTCTTAAATAAATACTTCGTGATAGAGTTCTAAAAAAAAAAATTTATAATAAAATATATTAACATCATAAGATAAGGGAGTCTCTACTGTACGGAGCAGGGTTATGTTTTCAAAATGACGGGCGTTTGTCCGATCCTTGCAGTTATAGATCAAGTTGTCTCATTTCGAGTTTTATAAAACCTTATATCGAATCGCGCACACGATTCCCATAGATAAATTGCCGAGAGCAAGAATTTATTGCCACCAGAATTGAAAACTCAATTTATTTTCGCACTTGTATCGTAATCTTATAAACCATAAATATAATAGAATAGAAAATTGATCCATTGGTAGCACCAAAACACAAATCGAAATAACTTAATTACTAAACACACACAGTAGGCACAAAAAAAATAAGAGAAAAAAAATCAAACTATAAATATTATATAAACAATGTTTTTCGCAGGATATATGGGTGAGTGCGGTCTTCGTGGAGGATGGATGGAACTAGTCAACTTCGATAAGGATGTTCAGGCCAATCTTTACAAGGTACATAATATTCATAAATGTTTTATTTTTTTTTAAGTCATAACACTTTGTTGTTCAGAAAAAAATATAGTTAAAGGGTTAAAAGGTTACTGTTTTTTTTAATAAACCTTTTTCGAGATATCGTCTTTCGTAGAGCGGGGGGTTAGAACAGCGAATGCTCTTTTGATCTGAATGCACCTTAACCCAGTTATTACTGAAACTTTTTAAAGAGTCGGATTGCTTTCATTTTTAAATATGATGACTTATAATGAAGTTATATTACAGTAAAAATAAAATAAAAAATATTGATCGTCTGGGAAAGCTGGAAAACGAGTGGCGTTATAACGGCCGGTAGTAAAATCGGCGGCTACCAGCCAGTAGCTATATCAATGTATTTCGGATTCAAATAAAATACAATATCATTGTTAAACGTTGTATTATTGGCTTTAAATTAAATATAAACAGTATGAGAAGCCACAAAACACGTCTTTGGTGGGTCACTGTATAAAAGTTTTCCCAAAAAACACTTCATTTCTGAAAAACTTATATCACCGACGGCATTTTTCTGGCTCGCGTATCAATTTGTATAATATACCAACAGCTCAATGAGGGTTTTCGATAATTTTTCTGCCACCAGGCGGCGCTTCGTACGTACCTGGTCTCGACAACTGTCAGATTCATACTATTCATAGGCACCTGGGCCTAAAATATTGAAATTCTATTTTATTTGGAAGAGAATTGATTTTGTAATAGATTACGACTAATACATGGTCGTCGAACTGAAGATTGAACTCTAAAACAGGCGCTCAAAGTCACTGGTATTCAAAATAATTACTATAACTTTGTTAATTTCATGAGAATTGACTTGGAACTATTTTATTCATTTATTTTAGGTAACAATATGACTAAAGTAATGGTTTTCAGAATAAATAAGCCTATAAATATGTTGAAAATTAAATGCGCGTATTTATTTTGACAGTTCGTTATAAGGTCGGCTCAGTGCTGCCATCTCACCTCCCCATAGCGGCAGAAAAAGTATCAAAAACCCTCATTATCTCATCACTCATCATACACTCATAGTTATAAGTAGGGGATTGGTAATTTCTCGGCTCTTCATGGTCTTGTCACTGTCTACGTTCTCTCTCCACTGGGGCCTGGGGTTATCCTGGTTTACCCACTTGTATTGTTGAGATTTTTGTACACTAGGTAAACGCGTAGAACTCATTCTAGGATTGGAAACTGGAGGCGGGGGTAACTGTTCGTTATCATTTTCAGGTGAATTTTCGGTAGAAGTACGTATTTTTTTGGCTAATGTCGACAAAGATAAATCGTCTTCCGAATCCTCATTTTCCGAATATGAGCTATATATAGTCTCTGTGGGAGCCCTGAGCTGAGATCCTAAAATTATTAGGTATTAGGTATGTCAAAACCATATTTACCGAAATGAAAAATAACATACAAAGTAGACTAAACACAAACCTGGAAGGAAGATTATGTAATGACAGAAATTCCTCATCACCAGAATCTTCATCAGTTACTTCAGTATTAGGATTTCCCGGTAGAAGAATAGTGATTTCATTGGCAAATCATCATCAGAGGCCAAATGGTGCAGGTTGTCAATTATTTCTTTAAGGCTTAAACCCTTTTTCTTCAGTGGCCAATAAACAAAATAGTGACAATAAATAGACGTCAATTTTACTACCGGGCGTTATAACGCCACAATTTTTCAATTGAAATTAAATCCAAAAAAGAACGTCATAATATAAACTTTTTTATAGTAAAATTATACTTTTATATCATTCCTCCGTGAATCATCATGATTAGGCTACATTATCAACAAATTCCTTAAAAAAAACTAACTTTTTCGGGGACATGTTTCAAAAAAATCACTAAGGTTATTTTAAAACACGTCTGAACTTAAAATCACATCCGACACTGTGACAAAAAACAATGTGATTTGTTGAAGTACCATTCCTTAGTACAGTAATTAAACTTGATCTTTGTTTATGCAACGTCAAAGCCATAAATATTGCGGGTAGATGTAACGCTCAATTGATGGCGTTATAAAGGTCAGTAGTAACAAGTGGGTTAAGACAATCTTGATCCCAGCGAAACAAGCTATTCCTAGCGTTTTCCATTTTTGTTTCTAACAAATACCCAAGTCCAAGTGACAGGTAACGACAATGTAGATGTTGGAAGTTTAAGGATACTTTGTTCCTTTCAGTCTTATAGAAACATTGATAAAACGGAAAGGGACAAATGATACTGAATCAGCTTACTTAGGAGACTTATGAATAGGGGGGTAAGACTTTTTCATAACACTTGTGTTATAAACGTTATCTGGGGTAGTCAGTAAAATCACGCAATAATAGGATTTCACTTTATTCTCATACAAATGATTTTCCATTCACTTATACAACCGTAACTTAAGTGCTAGGCCACTAACTTATACACCTTTTCAGGTGTTTACACTTTGAGCTCCAAACACAGAATGCCCCATCAGCCCATTGTTCGGTCTTTTAAAGCCAATGCTCGGTCACGCCACCTAACGGCACGTGTTGTCTGAGATAAGTAACAAAATAGAATTGGCGCGAAATATTAATGTTACCAGCATTAAAAATAAAAATAAACTATAAAACCCAACACTTGCCTTCTAAGCGCGCCATTGCTAGCATTTATTGCGGGAGTTAATAAAAACGTTAGTACATCATTTATTAATATTTTATCTTAAAACTTATTTTTTGGTCCGCAAGTGTGATGAAAAACATTGTATGCGTCATGGTCGGTAAGCGGAATACATACTCGAGTCATTAAAAGCTCCGCTTATGTCGTCAGGCTTCTAATACCGTCCTTACCTTTCTATATGCACAATGTACTATAAGTCTAGTCTAGAACATTTGATCTTTGTCTAGCTTCTTTGTATAGTTATTAATTAATATGTTTGTTTCAGTGTATATCAGCCATGCTTTGTCCCACCGTGCTTGGACAGTCTGCAGTAGATTTAGTCGTAAGTATTATTTTATAGTAAGAATACATTTGTCACCACCCTAACTCCTCCTGCGGGTGTCGTAAGAGTCGACTAAGGCATTGAAATGTCATTGACCAAGTGAACATTCTTTGATAAAAGATCGATGATGGACAGTAGCGTTATCATAGTGGACACATTACTGCGATCGCCAATCCGCTTGCCTAGCGTGGCGATTATGGGCGTTTACCTCCTAGTGCGTCTATATGCATAGTTAATAGGAGAGGCCTACGTCCAGCAGTGGACTAACATATGCTGATGATGGTGATGATTATTATTATTTTATGAGGCTCCAAGAACAAAAAAGCAATGTTACCTTTTGTCCCTTTTGACCGCCAAGAGCATGTCGGGCCATGCTCAGTGTAGTTATCAAAAACTGTTCAATCTACTAAATTCAAAATTTTCATAAAGTTCTACTTTAGAGAGTTTTTTCGTAGTTGAGTACGGAACCTTAAAAAGAGTCCCATTAAAATGCAAGCTTGGTGTAATTTTGAATTGGTGGCCACACGGGCACACTCGATGAAATAGCAAAAACGAAATTCGTAACTCGTGTCGATTTAAACCACTCCCTTCGGTCGTGTTTTAAAACATCGCCACTCGTTTCGAATTTCATGTCTTTCGCACTTGTGTCGTAATGTACTAAATTCTAATTTGTTACAGGCTAGGCCCCCCGCTAAAGGCGAACCGTCCTATGACCTCTGGATAAAGGAGAAGACCGCCGTTCTGGATTCCCTCAACAGGCGGGCGAAGATGATCGCCGATACTTTCAACTCGATGGAGGGATTCAAGTGCAACGTCGTTCAGGTTTGTCGTTATTTCTTAAAGAAGCTTCTGTGGATCGTTTTCAAAAAATTAACGCGAGGAGTGTCATGAATGTTTTTTTGTACTCCAGCACTTAATCTGTCAATTAGATGATTGTCAGCGGTGTGAGTAACTATAAAAAAGTCTATTTGTCTATAGGTTCATATGATTACTGCTCAGCAGTTATCATATGAATATAGGAGTTCTGTTAATTTTTAAGAACATTTTCCATGTATCAGGTTTGTTAACTTTTGCAGTAGTAAGTTGCTTTTTAAAAATAGGATTCTTTCTTAGTTTCATGATTTAAATCAACATGCAAAAATAATCTGAAATGCGTTTTAATAAATTACGAATTTGTGTTACGAAGCTACCTAAAATTGTGTTTAACAACTTTTGGCAGTAAAATAGTTCTCAATCGAATTCTGTCACAGAAGTTTAAATTCAATATTTATCGGCTTGCTAAGTTAGGAGACGTTTTTGAATAACGGCCGGTTCTTACGTGGGTGAATCAACTTTTTTCTGTCTGTTATTACCATGGTTACGGTCGCCCGAGTCACGCTGGTTTTATGCATAGTTATGATACTTAAAACACCACCCACAGAATTAGATTTCGATAGAAGAAACAAGTTCATTCATTTGTATGGCGGCCTAGCGTGTCAGATTTTGTACAATCGACAACACACCTGTGAACACAGGCAAAGTGCCAAAAATATGTAAACAGAACTTTATTGCCTGGACATAAAGGTGTGTGTACATATTTCTGACACTTTGTCTGTATCCACAGCTGTGTTGTCGATTGTACTGAAGTTGTTACTTGCCTATGATTTTAAATATGTCTCAGGCCTTTGAGTATTCACATTTTTTTGTGTTGTTGCAATTAATATTACTTAAGGAGGCATTATTAATGTTTTTGTTCACTTCAACTTACAAAATTTGACGCCCGAAAGCTGCAAGCTGCGATTAAAGACGGACAACTCAGTGGATTTCACTGAGTTCATTTGACACGCTAAGTAGATACGTTTGCTTGATCTATGGTATATATGACATCTGTGACACCAGTTTCGACCATTTTCAGATTCACCCATTGCACGTAACAAAAACTTACGAGCAGAAGAGATAAATTGGACGTAGTTTAGCGAAAAGGAACCAACCTCAAAAAATTGTCATTGAAAAGAATGACTTTTTGTTTTTGACAGAAGGTTGAAGTTTTATTGACATATTTTTGTGGATTGAATCCTTTTCCCTAAACTACGTCCAATTCTGATTACAAAAATTTAATATGATTGTTGTATTTATTTGTTTCTCTAATTATTGTTATAAATTTCCAGGGAGCTATGTACGCGTTCCCCATGATCCAGTTGCCTCCTAAAGCCATCGAGGCGGCGAAGAAGGCCGGCAAAGCACCTGATGTATACTACGCCTTCCAACTCCTGGAACAGACTGGTAAATATTCGCTTATTGAAGAATATTATTAACATTCTGACACCTATGCCAGTGACAATGACACATACAGGGTGCCCGCGAGGAAAGGGAAAAAATTCAACAGCGGATTTCTGACCAAATTTGAAGTTAAAAATGTCATATGAAGTTTTCTGGATTCAGTCTATTTTAAGAGAAAATTTGATTTTTTCTTAAAACCGTTTTAGACCGTTACTTTATGATAAACGCATTTTAGGAAACGATTTTGTCACCATGTTGTCTTAGTCTTGTCACACTTAATTGACAGAAATCAAATGAACAAAAATATTTTTAATTACCTAGCAAATGTAAAAAAAAAATTTTAAAATGCATTCGTTGAGATAGTATGATTAATAATTTTTTTTGTATAAAAAATTTAAGTCATTCAAAACATCAAAAAAATTTTTTTTTGCCGATTTGACCAAAATTCATTTAACATTTTTTGCTTCTTTTAGTCTCAGGAATATGCTGTTAGAATTTTTCCCTTTCCTCGTGGGCACCTTGTATATTGTAGTGGTATGTGTCACTGTCACTGGCATAGGTGTCAGAATTTTGATCACAAGCGCTGTGTCAACGGCGTCGAACGTGTTAAGTATCTTGTACCATAATTTTGTTAATACCCTGTTAATGTTAACGTGATGCAGGCTTTTATTGAAACCGAGGATTGAGATGCAGATTTTTAACCAAACCATGTGCATTAAATGTTTAACAATCCTAATTTTAAAAGTAATTAACTTTCTGAGAAAAGTTAATTGAGAAGCAGTACTTCAAAATAAATCGCTAACTTGCACTTGACAATGACAGATCGCAGCCACTCACAACTTCTCTAATAACAATTTTTGTCTTCGCCTCAAATTGGGTAACACGCCACTCACCTTTTTTGACCTCTCTTAAACAAGGGTTGCATAAAAGACTATAAAACGATTGCTAGTAATGCGTATTAATACCCATTTTCGTAAAAGCCTGAGTCATGGTAACACTGTATACGCAGTGGCGTGCATAGGGTTTTTAGTTAAGGTAGGCATTTTTTTTTATCTGAGGAATAAATTTGCAAACTCACAAGTGGATAGACTTTGGGTAATGTAAAGGTGTATAACTTGCGACAAAAACTAAGTCTTATATATCTCGACCGCAGACTTTTGTTTACGTCGCAGCAGAAGAGTGTAAGGTTTTTAAAAATGCGTAGCATGAGTCATCGGTGAGAATCTGTATCATACTAAAATATCGTGAGGTTTGACTGAAACCTGAGGTTTGCTAGTGGTAGGACCTCGTGCAGGGTCCGCCCGGATAGTTACCACCGTCTTACCCGTTAACCTGTCGCTAAATAGCAGTGTTTGTACTGCTGTGTTTCGATTTGGGGGTAAGATAGCCGGTGTAATTACTGGCATAGATAGAGGCAATCCATCTAAGTCCTCAGGGTAAGCAGCGCATAGGCGATTTTTTGATCGCTATGTCCATGGGCCTCAGTTCCTGCTTTCCGTCAGGTGGGCTGAGAGCTCAGTTGTCTACCTTCGTCACATAAAAAATAGTAGACTGTGTCACAAGGGATCGAAATGGTATATTTCCGGCATGGGCGTATATTGAATCCTGAATGGAGCGACGGATTCCACAATTGAATCCCGACCGTAGGGAGGGATTCTAAAGTTGATTCCTGAGCGTAATGAAGGATTCAAGCGGTAACGTTCAAGACGAAATAATTGTGATACCGTGTGACACATACCTACTGCTTTTCACACCACCTATGAGAAAAATAAAAGATATATCACATATTTATAATATTTATGCAAATAATCGATTCTGAAGAAATTTTTATCAATTATGTACGTACTGTTTATTTTCATATTTCAATATAATTTTTTAGGCTGGCAATAGAAATAACTTGAACAGAAAAGTGCCACTTTGATCCCTCCCAGCAGGAAAGAAAAGACTCGTATTCGAATAGGTGGTGTGAAAAAAAACATTTTTTCCCTATGTTTCCTTTATCGGCCGAAAACCGCCTAAACCCTATTTATAATTGCTCCATTATATTAATTTATAATATTCCAGGAATCTGCATAGTTCCCGGCTCAGGCTTCGGTCAGCGTCCCGGCACTTTCCACTTCCGGACCACGATCCTACCACAACCCGCTCTTCTCAAAGAAATGCTGGACATCTTCAGGGATTTCCATGAAAAGTTCACCAAGGAATACGCTTAAGGGTACTAAGTAAATTCATATAATTTGTCCATCAGTTTATAAAGTATCCTCTCAAGGCTCAGCCATAATAAATGTCTAAAAGGGTGAATAACTGAGGTACATACTTTATTTGATTATTATGGTATCTATAATATTATTATAGGTGTATTATTATAGGGGTATTATTATAGGTATCTATAATAATCAAATAAAGTACAAAATCAGACCTTTTTAATGACACTTCTCCCAGCTCTGTTGGATTTTGGTCCATTTGGACGAAAAGTCTTTTTGGTTGAATATCTGATCGTTTCGACCGCCTAATTTTGATGGCATCATTTTGCCGATGTTTCTAAACGTCTCAATGTTATATTTCGTCATTTGTATAAGGCACCGTGCCTCCTTCGAATGACAAAGTAGCACATTGTAACGAATAGAATATTCGGCAAAAATGATGCAACCAAAATTAGGCGGTTGAAACGCTCAGATATTCACCCAAAAGGACTATTCGTCCAAATTGTACCAAAAACTAACAGAGCTGAGAGTAGTGTCATTTTAAAAAGGTCTGATTTTGTACTTAATTTCATTTTACAGGTGCAAAGTTGAATTCCATTGGCAAATTGTATATAAATCGTTATGTGCGTTCTCTCTAAGTAAATCACCGTCGTCCTCGGTAAATTGGTAAAATAAGGTAAGTAAATCATCATTGTATTTTCTGTCCTCCGGCCGGCAAACAGCACATTGCCAGCCGCAGCGCTAAACTAAGTTGCCACCTGCCAGCTTCGTTGAGCAGAAAAATAAACACCTCGGCCGTTAAATGGGAAAGCCTCGGATCAATTGTCGTTATGATTACACGTTATTCGAGACATTTGCCACTGAAACG
>JALPQI010026585.1:0-13300 GCA_025490895.1 Thaumatotibia leucotreta | reverse complement strand
CTTTTATCGCGGCTATAGCGCTTCCTAAACTGCGGAAATTAAAAAGGCTCCAATGGTGTAAAGATATTAGACTTGTTCTTATTTACAAAACTGGGCTTTCCCATTTCCTGTCTTTTACTATCAGGCGTGTAGTTTTATTGTATATAGTAACTCGTCAATCAAGGTCCAGTACCGTGGGAAGCTTTGACACAAAACATAAAAAGTAAAGGACAAACGCACAATTGAATGTAACCGTGAAATCACAGCAGTTAAAAGACAAGAGCCAAAGTCGCAACACTATTTTATAGTAATGGGCTGGTGACAGCAATTTAATTTCACCTCGTTTAAGTAATTACCTTCACTGAAAAAAATAATTTGTTAATGGTAACCGAACTTTCGTCAACCTGTAACTCAAAAAAAGTGACGAGCGAAGTAAGGCAATATCTTACCAAAATCAGTTCGGTTAATTTTCTACTAAACAATTGATGTTGCGTATTGCTAAACAATATTAGTTATATCGTGTGAAAACTGTCTGTTGTATATTACCATAAGTTCAGTTATATTTAGTTTACAATTCAGTTATTGTAGACGTGCTGTATGTTGATAACAAATTTACTGTTTGTCAAAATCTTACTGAATTCACAACTTACTTTAATCAAATTTTCTGCTATGCCTAAACCAACTGGCTCAGTAATGTTTAACATAACTTTTTTGTTACCTATAACCAATTTAGAGTATTATTTTAAGCAATTTGTTTCATTATATTTAACCAAATTATTTGCCTGCATGTAACCAAACGAATAGGTTATACACGACAAAAATACGTTGTTCATATACAGCCAAATGTTTAAATTATTTTGACCAAATAGTTTGCCTACTTCTAACCAAATGAATAGGTTATACATGACAAAAATACGTGGTTCATATACAGACAAATATCAAATGAGTTGTAAATAGGGCTCACTGCCTGTATAAAATCCAGTACGTCTCATCACCCAGGGGATAAGAAAGGTGACGATGAGACGTACTGGATTTTATACAGGCAGTGAGCCCTATTTACAACTCATTTAACTACAAGTAGGGTGTATAAGCCACATCGATGATTACCCAAAAAGAAGTAACACTAAACGAGCAAAAAAGAACCATTTATTTTAATTAACTTTATTAATTGTAATAATAGAAACATTCAAATAATAGAAACATTCATAGTCATTTATAAGAACGGTATGGTAATCAAAATAATCAATCAATCAATAATACAATCGCGAGCAAAAGTACTTTTTGCATCACTTTATAGGTTTTCATTGCACAGAGTATCTTTGTAAACCAATTTATTTTTCTAAATTATTTTACGAGTAATTCCATTATTTTGCTTGATACATTAGCTTCAGAGTCTCTTTGATTACAAGGAAAATGAAGAAATTAAAATTATTTGGTTTACAAAGACATGACATGTTTTGAAATGTCCTTATGTAACCTTCTAATCCCCATTCCCGAAGGTAGTCTCCGAGGGTGTCTGCTGGTGGAGGTACAACTTCCATTTTGGAATATTCAAGTAACTTGACATACCTACATATGTCATACACATCACACAAAATACAGATCGCCAAGAAATGTTTATATTGTTTATCGAGATGAAATCGAAGTTTAGCGAGATATAACGTAAGAGAAGTGAGTAAAAAAACAACACGATGCATCTGATTGCCGCTGGATGAACTGATGACTGATAAATCGGTTTTCCGCGCGGTGCGGGGGGGGGGGGGGGGGGTGTAACGCAACACAAAAAAAGCGTTTGGTTATTTCTATGCTAAGTATTGTCTATATAATGAAGTACGTTTGGTTACACATTGTATTTTATTTGGTTAGATAAAGCGAATGGTCTGCTAGAGTAGCAAACCCGTATTTGGTTTTACTCTACTAGACAAAACTGGTTATATGTAACAAAAATATGTATTATAATAGCAAATCATTGTTGAGTTACATCTAAACAATTTTATGTTATGGATAATAACATCGTCTTTGTTAGAAGCTAGGACTTGGTTTTTGTTGCATATTGTCAATGCTTACTCTTAAATTACACCAAGCGGTTTATTTACATGTGAACACTTGAATTTGTTTACTGTTTTAATGTAAGACGTATACAAGCATTTATTTACGAATAGCCCAACTTAGAATAACATTATCCGTTTGGTTTTTAATACGCAAACCTGTTTGTTAATAGAAATTAACTTTAGTAACGCCATACCGAATAATGGTTAATGATGAAATAGCCAAAGTAGTTCAGTTAAATATTTTTTTCAGTGTTTAATATTTTTTACATAGGTACCCAAAACCTACCTTACATGGTATGACACAGGAACACTAGGCCACTCATATAAGAAATCTCTTAGAATTATTGTCGCTTTGATAATAGTTCTCAACTGGCTTAGTGTTTCAATTGGTTGACTGTATCTCATTGAATAAAATCTAAAAGTTGAATAACCAACAACAATTTAATTCTATACATAATTCCAACTATAATTTAATTATTGAGAACATACGAACTACTAACACGAAAACCTGAATGATGCCTACATTAGAACTCCAATCTGATATAGATACGTATCAGTGCTCAATAAGATTGTTCTAACTGTACTTTATTGGACTTGTTCATAGTATAGAACTTGGCAGACGTTTCTGAGTTCTTAACGTTGTTCCAAACACACTTCAACCAACCACTATAAGCGTGACTTCAAGATCAAAAGCTATGCGTTAGAGATCGGATTCATAGTCCTCAAAGTAAAAGTCTTTGTAAGCAGTTGGAGTAACAGCCTAGGCTTTCAATCTCACCCACGCAACGCCTACACGCCTAGCCTGTCGTAAAACAGTCTATATTCATTAAAATTCTCTTAAACTTAAGACGTTTCAGTTCTGAGCGTTTTGGGAATTTTGGGTCCCCGCCCTCGTTGCCGATTATTGTCAAGGCCGCGGATTCGATTCTTGTCAGAGTGCCATGTCGTTACATATGTAAATTGATAAGATAACACACATATTGTCTAACGTCTGTATTGGATCGGATTATACTTAACTAAATTTACAGGAGCATGGTATTGCTGCAAGGTTTGAGACGCAACTATGGGTAAGAGTGGCCAAATATTTCTGCATTTCATTCTTGCATATACCTTTTGTCTCAAAACCTATAGAATATAGAAGGAATTATTTACATTGACGCACTTATCATTTCAAAGTTATAAAGAATTCGCAATTGGCATGTTTGTTGGACGCAATTATTTATATTCGCAAAACTGAAATCGATTAGGAATTTCTATTCCTACCATTTCAGTTCACTTCCGATGCCCGTTCTACTTTATCGCCGCAGAAAATCATTTTTCACATTCTAACGATAAGTTGGAGAGTGACACAAACTTTACCCATTGCTATTAGCGATAAAGATAATACCATAATAGGCCCGCAGTATATTTTACTCTAAGTTCCTTGTTGGCTATTGAAGTTCTCGTTCAACAAAAGAGCGACACTTAAGCCCGTACAGAACCCTGGACCACATTTGTGTCTAAAGCTCAAAGTCATACATGTGCATTTAGAGGAATAAAGTGGGAGACACTTGAACAATTGACAAAGGCCAACCAACATCAAGTTTTAACGCTGTGGATCATCAAAGCACACTCATCACTTTACTTAATTACTGCGCGACCCAAAATTAATCTTGGCTGCCGTCACGAGAGCACATTTATCTTGGTTCTGCGACAACCTGGGTCGACGCCCTGTTGGACACACCCCAGGTATAAGATGGAGGAAGATCTTGTGTTGTGGCAGATTTACATGACATAGTAAATGTTACTTACTAGGTAAAAAGTATTAGCTATGTATAAAGTCGAGTTCAAATTATAAACCGTGGTGTGGATGACAATATTACAACGAAGACTTTTATATCTCCTTATCAAATGAATAAAAGAATAGTTTCGAATTTTCATTTATTTTCAAAGTGGTTCGGCTAGGTATTAGTAAAGCGCAACGTGGTGTGTGTGTACCTACAATTTAGGGAAATCTAAAGTACTCTGTACTCAAAAGGGAGGTAAAAACTAAAAATAAAGCAATGGGAGCGATGCCAAAAAAACGATTCTCAATACCGCTATGCTCGCTAGCCTTCCCTATATCGCTTGCCGAATCTGCATCAACTGTCAAATGCAAAAGACATAGGATATTGTAGAAACGTACACCAGCAGTATGTTTGAGCATGTAGTAACAAAACAAATACGTAACCCACGTAAACGTAAACCGTTCGAAATGATCAAGCGAGGAAACGACAAACTTTTAAAAAAATCCTTCTAAAGTTTCCATGGAAACGATTCAGTTTTAAAGGAGCTTTTACTGTCTATTTTATACAGGCTCACAGAACGACAATACAAGTGCCGACACTTGAAAAAAATGTTTGTTCTGTATCCCCGTTTCCCAAATAACAGGAAACCATCGTGCACAATGAGCACCATATTGTACAGCAGGTAAGGCGCCAGCCTGGCGGCCCAGGCTGAAAGTATTTGTTACAAATACAGTATAATAAAAGGGGTATTGGGTGTCGGGATTTGTAGTGAGAATACCGTTGAGAGAGTTACAACCAGCTTCGCGAGTGACCGTTGGTGAACCAGCGTAACTTGGTATCGTGATACAGTAAGTTCAAAAACATCTTTACCCGTATGATGTGAGGCTTCTTTGTGTACTTATTAACTGTAGTTATCAACTTGGATAAATTGAAAATCTAAATAATTTTTTGTACCAAAACTAAAAATCTTTGTATTTCGAATCCTCCGTGTCAAAGGAAGTTGCAGTCCCGTGTACTTTCGGGAAATTGTGAGATTTATTTATTATTATAGAACTTACTTAACTAATGCATTTATTAACAAATAGCCAAACATACAAAATTTTGTAATAAATAAGTAGATATATGTACAAAATCTCCTCGAGCGTCATCAGAGATTAGAGAGTTTCATATTAATTACCTACTTTAATCAATGCAAGTCCATTCCGATGAATACAATTGATTATTTGTCTAAACGATACGGGAGTAAAAAATATTAAATTTGTAATCGAGTTTATTGATATATTATTCCAAGTTATGAGTACATGTTGTTTAGTATAAAAATAATCAAATATCATTTCATCTCGTAATGCTAAATCCTGCGGGGCAATGACCAATGAGTCACATATCTATTAGTTTTAGCTGTAAAAGTTACACTGGATCCTCTACCGTACTGCTTTGCTATGCAATTCCATTGAAACATCCTGTACCTATCCAGGTTTAAGCACATGGAAACCCTCCGGCATTTGTACGTTTCAGATTTTACGAGATACGTTCGGAATTTAAAAGCATCTCTCGAAATTTCTCACCCGGGCGTTGAAAAATGTATAAGGTCGTTTTTTCCGAGGCGAAACGTGTTTTTGTTGAATATGATCTTTGGTAATGTCTATAAATAATAGATTTGGAATACAAAATGTTCATTAAACTAACAATATGAATAGTTGAATAAAAAGGCAGCTGCTATCCTAAGAATTCATCGTTTTTGAGTTGCGATAGATTGCATTGCATTACTGATATACCAGAATTTACAATTTTACAGTTGCTTAACTGTGACACAGCACGCGTAAAGCGCTTTCTATATTTTAGTTCATACACGTGTTTTTGTTTACGTATTTTTGTGAAGCCCTGTTGATATATTTCGTACACACACACACCCTGTACTACTGCTCGCATCTAAATATCGTAATCTTGCCAGTGTGTATGTTCATTTTCAGATATTTATGAGTACCCTGGCCGCTTCGATATATCTGATGGCGACTGTATGTATAATCGAGATAATATACGGAACTTACACATCCTTTCCTTCTTCCATCCCTACTTACTGCCCGTATGCTGATCGGTCAACATCAGATATATCGAACCGGCCAGGAAGCCCGCAAATATCTGAGCAGTCCTCTGTCATGGCGTTAAATGCGTGAGGCTTCTATTGTCATAGTGTTAAATGCATGCCCAGATATTTTCGAGCGCCATGGCCGCTGCGATAGATCTGATGGCGACTGTATTACAGACGCGCTCCAGCACCCTCAGACCGATCACCTTGCACCTGCGGTTGCAGTGCCAACTACCGCCATATTTTGTTACATGTCGTCACAGCAAATGCGGTTTCCACGAGGAAATTGAAGGCAGGAGTCAAATATTCATGTAAATTACTTTTGGCGGATTAGTATGTATTCGCGTATAAAGCAATCCCACACTGCAAAAGATCTGTTGAAGTTGACTAAACCAAGTGATGACAGAGTGTCATATGATTGGTCCTGTAAGCTGTTTTTGTGCTAGTGATTTATATTTGTAAGATTTAAAAGCTCCTAAAATTTAGTGACAGGCAACGGATGCCCCTTGCGTGCTCTTCGATCAACAAAACAAATATGCGCGCCATGTGTTCCGCCTCCCACGTACGGTGTGCTCCAAAAATATGCCAACGATTTTGGTCCTTATTCCTAGGATATACATTCTGAAATGTATACATATTATTAGACGTGACTTAACGGCCGTGATAGTTACTACGTAAGCGAACAATTCCAGGCACTTGTTAGCGGCCCGGTGCATCGATTTAATTAGTTTCTCCTCGTTACCAGATCGGTTCTAATGAATGAGGAATATTTTAACAGGTATTAAATGACCTGAAGTTTCGAGGAAAATTTCCGAAATCCGAATTGCTCTGAAGCGTTAAGTGATTGAAGCCAAGTTGCCAATCGCTAACGCTCAGGAGCGTACTATTACCATAGTTTTCTCTCTCTGTTACTCTTTGTTATTAGTGCGACAGTTACAGATGTAGTGAGAAATGACTTGCCTTCGGAAACGTTCGTCAACGTGATGCTGTTTCAGTCTATCTCACTGAGACTGACAGTAATAGCTGTCATGCTACTTCAGTCAGACTCGGTGACACTGCCTGAAACAGCATGTGTTTACGAACGTTTCCGAAGGCAAGTAATTTCTCACTACACCTGTAGTTGCTTTTCGTTAAAGATTCACGATGGATCTTTAGCGATTGGCATCTTGGCTACGCACCCAAGATACATGTACGACAAGCTCCCAAATTGAAGGTCACTGGAACTTGTAGAATTGATTAAAGTAAGAGATAAAATATTTTGATAAAGGGACTAATACCTACCTGCATGCCATTGACATTCTAATTGAAGAAATACCCATTGTGTAAAGGAGAAATACCATTAACATTTCGATATTTGCAGAATATCGATGCGCTGTTCTAGTTACAATTGAATAGTTTTTATTTTGAAATTAACCGCTTAAAAGGCTTCTGGCACTTTGTAATGACTGGGTATTTCTCTTTTCGTAATGATTATTTAATGACTTTTCTGTCCTAATATATCGACTAGATTTACCGCAAACATGGTATCGAGTGTGTTGCTTATATCGCGTTCTACGATTGAATGTATTCCAAACGGAAAATATGCGCACCACATAAATATAGGAATGCATGAATTTATATTTTAACAGCCTGGCAAATGTTTATTGCTAACACTGCCTGCCATAACATGCTCGAGTTTAGTGGCAAACAATATCGTTTCATTCTAACGATGCACCGATTTGTGTCGATCTGTACACCAAAATACGATCTATATTCTTTCGGGATTCCGGCACGTAGGCAATTGTTGTTTTTTCTTCCCGAATAAATAAGGCTGGCACGAGACTGAGCTATTAAACAATTTCTGAGGCATGGGATGGGGCGCGAGATTTTTTGAATGTATTTTCTACAATAAATAGCATGATAGATGGAAAAGAATTCGTTTATAAGAATGATCAATCTACAATTTCAGTGTTAATCGATAACTGAAATCCGTGAGTTTTGCTTTCGAATTGAAACCAGACAAGCCAGTAATGGCCAGCGTAACGTGAGAATCCTATTTGTACGCAAACTAGTACAATATTTGTAGATTGGCAAGCGCGGTTTGGAAGGAATGCTCTAATTGCGTGAATAATGGAACACTATTGAGCACCGGTGTTATAATCGTACGTAAGAGTATTATGAAGAAGAGTTCTTTTTATCGCAGGATTGCACTTAATTTAGCTGAACTGTTTAATTAGCGAGAAAACATCCAGGAAAGTCTGTTATTCAGACCCTAGAGTCCTGCCTGACCCGAGCCTAGTTGGGGTTACGTTTCTTCTTTATGAGACAGTTCTCGCTAAAGGTATCTTGTGTTGTGAGGTGTAAGTAAAGTAATCAACAAAGACATACCTTCTTCAATGGGTTTAGCAGCAACATATACCATATAGGTACCTATTTATTTATGCATATGTCGAAGGCGGATTGTATAATCCGCCGTATTACAATACGCCTAGCCGGATTACAAAACAGCCCTGTTTTGTAATACGGCGAATTGACGATTAGCCGGATTGAATACGGCTAAATGAAAATCAGGCGGATTGTGTTCGGCGCCAAACGTTATGCAATGCGGCTAGCCATATTGTAATACGGCGAGTCATGAGCCGCCGCTTTGTCAGTTTTTGGGTTCCCATTTTTGACACTCGCGGTGTTGCCTGTCATAACAACAAAAATGGCGTCATTTGCCGGGAGTATTGTTGTGAATTTATAAGTTAATCGTGGAATAAACGACGAAAAAGTGTTAAATATGTGCGAAAATAGTGAATTTAAGAAAAACTTTGATGAACAACTAAGCAACTTCTATAATTCTCAAACCGGACGGTTAAAAAATCCCTGGACCAAAAAGAGAGTTTATTTTGTAAGTATGGTCACCCTACAATCGGAATAGTTTTTCAATACGGCTAAACGTGAGCCGCCATATTGAAGAACGTATCGGAATGGCAATCCGGCTAATCGTCCATCCGCCGTATTACAAAACAGGGCTGTTTTGTAATCCGGCTAGTCGTATTGTAATACGGCGGATTATACAATCCGCCTGCGACACATATAATGGAACAAATGAGGGATACAGATTGAAATATTTTAAAATGACCAGGACTGATTGTGTCAACCTCTGTTGGACACAATCGGATAGCGTGTAATCTCGGCCATCTTTGCCTTCGTCACGGTCTCTGCCCCAATTCTGTGGTTTAGAAAAATCTCAAGTTACTGCTGCTATTTCGAAATGGGTTTATTGTCGCTCAGTAGATTGACCTTATGCAATAGATCTAAAATGACTTCTTGCTTGTAATTGTATGTTGCTCGTGTACAACTCTATGGAGCTCAGCGGTTGGGGTTTCCTGAAATAGTCATTAGAAAGGTTTACTTTTGGATCTTTGGAGATATTGTTTTGATCTTATTGAAATCGATTTGTAGGAATTTCAATCATTTTATATTTGGAAGAAAAGGTCTTTTAAATTCAACACAACTAAACTATAATAGGTAATCTTAATTTTTTGTTTAGCTCAAGTTGAGTATGTGAAATACAAGAGTTTCTGATATTATTATCATTTACGTATGTCCAAGACAGCCAAAATAACAAACTTGTTTTAATTTTCCCGTTGTTTTACCAATCATTAACCAACTGACCTTACATAATTTCATGAAGACGTACCTCGAAATATTTGTTTATAATTAAACAAAATATACGATACGTAGTTGTTATCATATTGTTACTGGGAAATACGTTGTTTATAACGGCTTGAATATTACATAAATTATACTCTGGAAACTCCACGCTCGCATAATTTTACAAAGGTCACGGCGATTTATTTCTCGGTACTAAGCCACTTGGACTAACCGTTCAATATCTCAAAGAGGCTAAAGGTAAGGTCGGTTTATTAGAGGGACTGTTGAGCTTAGGAGAAATTTTATAAAGGTTATGGATGGCACGGTAATTTCGCCATGAATGCCATGATGCCATGCCATTATAAAAGAATTGCGCCGAAAAGAGTATACATGCTGTAAATTTGGCGAAAAGACTAATAGCAAGACAATTTTTCCTTCGACTTGTCGAAAGGATTTTGTCTTGAGACGCACCACGACATTCACCACTGCTGTTTAGTGATGTGAGTTGTTCTTTTTTCGTACATTTCGTAGATTCACGGATATATTTTCGTGTGAAGGGGAGGGAATGGCCAAAATGCTTGAATGCAGCGTTGATTGCGCGGTTGCATACGTTCCCTAATTAGAGCGTTGCTAAGCTCAACTGGCATAGCCACATCAGGTGTTTGCTAACGCTGCAATGGCCAAAATTACACCAAGTAAACCAAAGTGTATACGTAGGTATTTACTAACGTGGTTGTATTAACCTACTTATATAAATTCACTTAAAAACCCAGCCCACCTACTGCAGACCACTGATGGAAGAGATTTTTTTTATTTTACACGATAGACAGAAATCCACCGAACCTACTCATATCATATGCTTTTCTTGATCCTCCCTTCCACAACAACCTTTATTTGTTAGAACATACATAGAGAGAAAGAAACGTGAACGAATTATGCCCTTGAACTTCATTCTTAATTTCCTAGAACCGTGCGGTAACTATTTCACCGCGCACCATACAAAATAGGTGAAGATCAATTTGCTGATTCGCCACACATTCCGCGTTAACACGCTTCAATGGCTTACGTAATTTCTTATCTTGGAACTTCGTAGTGAAGAGAAATGGTTAATATCTAAAAAATGCATTATTTATTTTAGCAGGTATTTCTTACTAGGTACTTTGGGCTCTGACGCTTTTATTTCATTTTTTTTGTTAATCAACTTAAAAGAAACCCGAACCAAATTGAATTAAAATAAATTGACCTTCTTAGAAACCTACTTAAGGAAGGGTTAATCTAATTCGGTGGCGACACTGTCAAGTAAGTTCTGTCGCGTCTTTGACATGTATTGTATACAGTCAGTCTCCGTAATTATCTCACTACATAGAATAGGAATATGGCGATTATACATATATCTCATGGTAATACGGTAGCGGAATCAAAACCACAAACACGTGGACAGTACATAGTTCTGGCATCAGCACTGATGGTTATTCATATACCTTACGAAGTAGGAGCTATTGGCTCAGATGGGATCTTGATCTTCATAATAAGATTCTGTTCTCTGAGATCACATCTAATTGGTTTTGCTCAGACGAATACTCGCCTGCGGTTTTTAGCTACGGTTATAACATCCTAGGACTAATTCCAAGCATATCAATACAGCAAAGTTCATCGTTTAGACGACCACTACGACCAGCATAAGTGCACCCTCACATGGCGTTTGTTTTTACCATTGTAAGACAATACACTCGGCGTCAAAAAAATCGCACATCTCGGAAATTTTGTTTTGAACGAATATAGCTCATATATTATTTGTTGCACCCTAACAATATTATTATCATTTGAAAGCGCAATTAATGACCTTTAAAATGGAGTATTGTTTGTTATCGTAAAAATAATGATCTCCGGAAAATTTGCGTTTGAAATCAAAAGTTCCGTAGCACGCTTTTAACAGGTCATTAATTGCGGCCCCAAGGATGGGTATAAAAGAGGGGGTAATGGTCAGTTATGGGTCATTCAGTATCCAGGTGTCACTGAGGACACACCTAAACAGCTACAGCAAGAAAAAACCTTCGGAAAATGGACACCACACCGGAAGAAGCAGCCCAAGTGATTGCACTTCTCCAATCTGGACTACGACAGGCAGAAGTTGCTCGGCATCTGAACATCAGTCGTTTTCGAGTGCGACGAGTGTTACAGCGTTTCGAGGAGACTGGCGGCTACATCAGGAGGCGTGGTTCCGGGAGACGACGCTGTACTTCCCGTCAAGACGACCGGTACATCGTGACGACCTCTTTGAGAAATCGTTTTTCCAACGCTGTTGAGCTCCAGCAACAGCTTCGAGCAGCTCGCAGAACGTCGGTGAGCGTCTCGACGATTAGAAGACGACTACGAGAGAGGAATTTGATGCCCCACCGAGCCGCTACGGGCCCCCAACTGACTGCACAGCACCGGACTGCCAGAAGAGGATTTCGCGCTTCACACGAGAATTGGACGTTCGCCCAATGGAGCAAGGTCCTCTTTTCTGACGAGACGAGGGTGTGCCTTTACACCAACGATAGGCGCAGGAGGGCATACAGAAGACCTAGGGAGCGGTACACAGAAGCCTGCACCGTAGAAACCGTCGGCTACGGAGGTGGATCCTGCATGTTCTGGGGCGGCATTTCTGTCGACGGGAAGACCGAACTTCTCTGCGTTTCCCGGACTGGTGGTGGACGTGGCCAGGGATCCCTGAATGCTCAGGGTTACGTAGCGGAGATCCTGGATCAACATGTGGTCCCTTATGCTGATGTTGTTGGACGTGGCTTCCAGTTCATGCACGACAACGCCCGCAGCCATACAGCGCAAGATGTCAAGGACTACCTGCATGCTGCTGGTATCACCGTTATGGAGTGGCCAGCAAGGAGTCCTGACTTGAATCCCATCGAACACCTTTGGGATCAGCTGAAAAGGCGGGTACGGTCGCGTGATCCTGCTCCTGTCACTCTCGATGAGCTTCATGATGCCGTCATCGAGGAGTGGAACAACATCCCTCAAGAGAGCATCGTCACACTCATCAGGTCCATGAGTGACCGCTTGGCAGATCTTCGGAGGGCCAGAGGAGGCAACACTAGGTTTTAAGTTTAGTTTTAAGCTTTATTTTTTGTTATTGTTATGCTTTAAAATTTTGTAATTTTTGTGTAAATAAACGATTTTTCTTTTTCCTGGCAAATTTTCTTTTTTTTCGTACTGAGGTTGATCGTAAATTTTAATTTTCTGGTGGAGGGTTTTATTACCTGTAAAATGAGACCCCACAGTCATACCTTGTCATACACAATATAGGGTTTATGATCCCTCGAAAGGAGAATTTAAAAAGGTGCGATTTTTTTGACGCCGAGTGTAGTTCCACCGGTATGTGTACTGACAGCAATGGAATATTCGGCAGGGCATGCACTAATGCCCTTGCAAGTGTATGACGTCGTGACGCAAACCCGGCGACGCCGCGTCACGTTACCCAACCACGGCAATGCGGCCTCGGACACGCTAATCCGCACTAAGCCTGCCACTTAGTTTAACGCCTTGAGACCTTTCCAGGCGAAAAGATCAATGCTTCGGCGCTCAATTTGGCTGCACTTTTGCTACACTTTAAAAACTTCTGCGATCATAATTCAGTCTTCATACGTCCCAGGCATGGAAGGTCCCTGCAAATTATTGAACCTGATATAACTACAAAAATCAAAAAATCTACGGCATAGTTTGGCGTCGGCATTTATATTTTCATAAAGAGAAAAAATAACTTCAGCCAAAATCCGGAAAGTTTTCCTGGAAGATAAAAC
>JALPQI010026583.1:0-12796 GCA_025490895.1 Thaumatotibia leucotreta | reverse complement strand
TATGTAAAGTACGTAAGCAAAATATGTAACGTGGTGTATTAATAGATAAATTACCGAGATCATGGAATTCCATATGTGGTTTTGTAACTTTTGTGTGATCCCTGTTTAAAAGATAACAGGCAATAGGTATATACTTATGTGAAATTTTTAACTCTTTTTACTGTCATAATACGGCTAATAGTAGATAAACTTTATATTGCAAACAATTGACGTAAGGATCACTTTAATAGTCTTACGTTTAGTAATACCACCCAAGCAATGCAATCACAAGCTCATGATTCTTCTACAGCCATCGTAGGTAGGTAATTACGTAATGTAATAAAAGTTACATGATGGCAATAACAGACGTTTGTCTTACAGGTAGGTAAGTATTTCCTGTAAAATAAAATAATAATAACATTAATAACCCAAGTAAGTGCCTGATTTGATCAGTAAATAGGTACCAAAATTATCTCCTTACAATTATTACGATTTACGTTCTGTAACAAAGATATTTTCGTATCATATATTTAGCTTAAACTGTCACCACTCCATACCAATACGGTCTGCACCAAATTATGCTTACATACACATGCACATGTGCGCCGAATCTGCATTCACGAGTAATTTTAACTCTTCTTATTTCATTACACATCTGACTGCCATTGGAATTAAGGACCAGAAATTTC
This sequence comes from Thaumatotibia leucotreta, assembly GCA_025490895.1. Taxonomy (NCBI): domain Eukaryota; kingdom Metazoa; phylum Arthropoda; class Insecta; order Lepidoptera; family Tortricidae; genus Thaumatotibia; species Thaumatotibia leucotreta. Next base: position 12,128 of record JALPQI010026583.1, on the reverse strand, counting down.
CAATTGTAGAATTCTTCGGTTGAATGTATACGACATACGACTATTGAGTATTGAGAAACGAATTATGTGCCCATATTTATTCCTGAAAGCGTTTCATTTAACCTTGCATTTGAACATGATTGTATGCAGTGTTATTTTTAAGGGATACCAATCGACTTCGTATTCTTGGGAAACCTGTGTCATAGTTGTGGTTAAACTGTGGTTTATGTACTTGGAAGAATAGAGTAATCCACTCCGAATATGGTTTGTTTGAGCCATTGTGCAAAAATGGGACACGAGTTTTATTAATAGCATTGTGTAGGTACGTGCTAAGTAAGTTATGAAAATAATGAGTAAGAACCTATGCATATCATACTTATTATATCTAGATACCATCAAGCATAAATAGTACTAAGTTTAGATACTTACATATTAGACTCTTAATTCAGACAAGAGGACATAGTACAAGCACTTACAACCTAAATAATCGTGAAACAACTAGGTACACGGACCATGTAGGTAATAATTACAAGCTAAGAAAAGCAGATAAACAATAACACTAGTTAGGTATGTAGGTTAGCGATAACTTGAAAATGAAAGAGATTTATTCAAACGGACAAATGTCAAGAGTCGTCCCAAAATTCACTACAAAATAACGAAAATACATCCATAACTACACGAATACTGGCATGCGGGAAATTATATGAAACACTTGAATGTCGAGCACGTCATTCATAAGAGCTTATAACTGACAAGTGCGAACACAGCCACCTCCATACACTGCATGCTCGTTAATTGTGTCAACAGAGCACACTCGCAGGCCCTAAGTGCCTTGGCATTTGTAAAATAAAAAAGAAATTATGATTCTTTTGCGCTCACAACGAGAACGCAGTGTTGCCAGCTGTGTTATTCACTAAGGAAACCGCGTTGCTATCAGCGCTGTGTCAGCGCTGCGGCAGCGTCGAGCCTAAAAATGGCATTCACTAATGTACTTTAAACGACACTAGCGCTCGGCGACGAATGCGGCGTAAGCGAGAACTACACTGTGTCGAGAGTTTCCACCTACAGTTCGACGATGAGCTGTTCTACGTAAAGTGAATACCGTTTTTTGCAGCGCTGCGCTCGACGTCGAAGTTAAGGCTGTCTAGTCGTCGAGCTTGTTGATGAACGCAGCGTCGAAAGTGTGAATAAGAGAATAGCATAGCAGATGCTCCGTATTCCGCATTTTTCTCCGCATTTTCCTCCGCTTTATGGTAGCGCGGATCCATATTTTTAAAATCATGCAATTTTGACCCTCAATACCATGTCAATTCGAATTATTGAGCACAGTAATATTTACTACCGTTTATACGGTGTTCAATAATTCGAGTTTAGGTACATGGTAAATATCCCGTTTTAAGTCATACTACTTAATACCTAATGATGTGGATAGTTTGAAGGGTCGTGGCTCAATGTGAAAGTATTCAAAATAACATATCCTGGTTTATAATTTATAAGTGACATTAGAACAAGGCGACGAGGAAGTTTCAGTTATTATGAACATTGCTTCTTTTAATTTAAAATATTTAAAGTAAATTCCGCTTTTTACTTAAAATTCCGCATTTTTCTAAGTGTGGCTTCCGCTTTCTGCATTTCAGTATCTGGCAACACGAGACCTCTAAGTATTAAGTATCGCACATACATAAACATGCATATTTCAGGAGTGTTCTCAAGATTTCGGCCTTCGTCCCGATTTGAAACAGTTTTGCAAATTCAATTGGCGTTGAAAATTGAACACTGTTTACAGTTTTTAACCAAAAAGAGTTGCATTATCTATATTATACCTACTCGAGTCCTTATAAACACTGACCGATTGAACCATTTGGACCAATACTGTAACTACATTATTCATTAAGTATGCGCTTACGGCACATTATTGTATACGGATGTCATTAGGCCTATTTAAGTTAGCTTGGTATTTAATACAAACTTCCCTATTTACTTTCGTACCACTTGAATGGTTCTATAATCTATGCGTGTGTGAAATGTTTGTGTTTATTTATTAGTCCACCTAATCATGAGTAAAAGGTGAACCGATAAAAAAAAATGTAAATTTCGTGTAACGTTATGGTAGTTGCTGCAGCGTACAGTGCTTATGATATGAGTCAAAATTCTTTTCGTTGTCTTATTTTGTATCCCTAAAAAACGTGACACAGTTGTAATTTTTGTATGAGATGATGTTTTGTTTCAAATTTTTGATGTATGGATTAAAATCTAGCGTGGAAAAGAAATACAAGTGCATCGGATTTTTATAATACATTATACTGAGTTGAGACAGCAACTAGAAGCGTGACAGAGTGGTATGAAACAAGACAACGAAAATAATTTTGACCCTTATAATGATACTCCCTTAGTCATATGGATGAGATTGGCATGCGTATGGATTGATTATAAAATAACGCAAGTTTGCAGGTTTGTTTATATTTTTTCACTTTCAACTGACGAATGATATAGGTACTATCATAATATACGTATCCGAAACATTTGAACCGTCAGCATAATTATGGCAAGAATTGTTATCAATGCTTATTTTTAAATCTTACTTAGAAATAAGTACCTACCTATACAATTGTTAATGTGAAAAAACGTTATCATTTCTAATGCTCATAAAGTGCACCTTTAAGTCGTTCGTAGACGACATTTTATGCTTTTTTTAAACGGATCTCAACAATCAAACATTTTAAACATGATGCACAATTTGACTGAGCAACAAAATTGTGTAGATGACATAACTTGTTATATTCTTTTATATTTGTTACAATTTATTAAAATTCTGTATTTTCTGTCGTTAAAATTAGCAAATCGCATTAAATAGGAGTCCATTATCGTTCAAAAATGCTCCGAAATGTTTGACTTGGCAGAAAATCAACCGTCTGAAACTCTAATCGTGATCACAGATTAAAAACTAAAAAAATATTGTTGGCTGGATATTATGTATTGTTGTTCTTTCGCTTTATAACAATTTTGGTGTAAATTGTAGTAAAAAATTGTTCTAATTTTTTTTCGCACTCGAAGTGAAAAGCAGAGTGTACGACAAGGGCATAAATGTAAATTTTTACCCTTTTCAACTATTTTGGTAATTTATGCTTGATCAGTGGACAAAGGTAAAACGAAATGGCCGTCTAACTGAAAGTGGTTCATAGTAGGTATTCATATTCATACTGCTTTCAACATTTTACCCTAAGTACCTCGCTTTGACTTAGTTTAGTCACACAAATTTTAATGTTGAATGTCTCGCTTGTCGCGGGTAACATTAAATGAGTTTTTTTAAATATAGTCCTTATGTCACCGGGTCGTTCTAAATTAATACAGATTGTAAATCTTGTCGCGCTTTAGACGACGCGCAATCGGTACCTCCTTGTAAACAGTACACAGAATATCATGGCAGTGATACGTACAGTCAACTGATTTATTCGCCTTACACTTCTGCATTTCAATTGTATAGAGATGTGTAACACGTCCCAACTAGCAAAGAAGTCATATAAATCAAGAGTTATACGACCTTTAGCCATATAAGAGTTTTATAGTCGTTTTTAGTTAACCTGTTAGTCAAATAAACGTTATAAATCTGATAGTTTAGTCGTCCTACCAAATAGTCTAATTACTATGGTAAATAAACGTTTTTGCGACTTAATTATACAACAATCATGTAGAGCTTTTAAAGAAAACGTTTACTTAATGATGTTCAAAGTCGTATAAACGTTTTCGTCTTATAAAGGGTTTTGAAAAAACAGAACCGTCGTAATAAGGTCATTTTTACAACGTCTACATAATTTTATTGTTGTATAAGTGATATCTTAAAACCTTATCTCGACAGTTATATGTATAGTGGTATTGAGGGTAACTTCAATATGACAAAAAGATATCAGCGGGACTGTTATCTACCTTTTATTCGACAGTTGGTTATATTAACGTCAAACAAAAACTTTGAAAAACCTTTAGTTGTTGCCGAACCCGTTATATTCCTTTTATTGAACTATATGTTTTTAAATTGATTTTAAGTTACGGTTATAAAACATCATGCAATTTAAAGTCGATTTGAAATTAATATTATAAAACATCAGTCGCCATTTTAGTACGGTCAAATCATACATAATTTTACCCTAAACTCGCAAATCAAGTAGTATCGCTGCATTTTTGGTATGTTGTTTAGACACCATAGGACAGTATAAAACCATATTTTGCAAGCAAAAAAAAGTTGTGCTAGCTGGGTAGTACGTGAAAAACTGCGAAATTTACGGCCATTTTTTAGTTTCTGATTTTTATTTAAAAAACCTTACGTTTTTGATATCATATGTAAATAAACGTTTAAAGACTAATAAATTTCCAACAAGTTGAGCTAACATGCATTACCGTAGGTCTTATAGTTTCAGAGATTCGAGACTTTGAAAGTACCCCTTTTTGTAAACTAGATAAAATTTTGTATTTTGCTAACGTTTTCGACTTAATATCGCCTCACCTAATTATGCTACGAAAAACATGCAATAGTGACCTTATAGCGCACTTAATATTCTTTAATTTAAGGGTAAAATTAGGTCAGTGAACTTTGTAGTTGAAAGTATAAACCCGAAATTCCAAAGGCAGGAGGCCCGCTATCTAAGTTTTTCATACAAATCGCAAGTCGAGTTGCAAAGCTGCAATTTTGGTATATTATAAAGGCCTTATAGATATATAGGAAAATGCATATTAAAAGAAAAACAAAAAAATAATTTGGGCATAGGACGTAAGAAACGGAAAAAAATTCGCACTTTTTTTAGTTTTTGACGTTTAACTAAAAATCTATTATCTTTTTGATACTAATTGCTATAAAACTAAGAAAGAACATTAAATTTGAAAGGATTTGAGCTACGTTGCTTCACCGTAAGTTATATATATTTTGAGATACGACATTTCACAAAGTGCCCTTACATCAAAACATAAACAAATTTTAGGTTACGTTAAAGCTATTCACTAAATATTGGCAAAACGTTCGCGCTAAGGGAAAAAAAGTAATTGTAGATAATAACTATATTAAATTTGAAACAAATTGAGCCGATAACAATTACTGTAAGTCTTATAGTTGGGGGTATGCGAGGCTTCAAAACATGCACTTATTTTCTTAACTTAATGAAGGGCACATTTTGAAATGTCGTATCTCTAAATCTATATAATTTAGGGTAATGCAAGGTAGCTCAAATCCTTTCGAATTTAATATTCTTTCTAAGTTTTGTAGCAATTAGTATCAAAAAGATAATAGTTTTTTAATTAAACGTCAAAAAGTAAAAGAAGTCCAATATTTTTTCTGTTTTTTTCGTCCTATGCCGAAGTTCCTTTTTTGTTTTTCTTGTAATATGCATTTTTGTACGTCCTTATAGCGCCTTTATAATATACTAAAATTGCAGCTTTGCAACACGACTTGCGATTTGTATGAAAAACTTAGATAGCGGGCCTACTGCCTTTTGAATTACGCGTTTTTATTTTCAATTACAAAGTTTACTGACCTGATTTTACCCTTAAATGAAAGAATATTAATTGCGCTATAAGATAATTATTTCATGTTTTTCGTAGCATAATTAGGTAAGGCGATATTAAACCAAAAACGTTAGCAAAACTCAACATTTTATCTAGTTTACAAAACAGGGTACTATTTGAAGTCTCGAATCTCTGAAACTATTAGACCTACGGTAATGCATGTTATCTCATCTTGTTACAAATTCATTCATCTTTAAACGTTACCTGATACATATTGTCAAAAAACGTAAGGCTTTTTTTGTAAAAATCAGAAACTAAAAATAGACAGTAAATTTCACAGATTTTCACGTATTACGCAGCTAGCACAACTTTTTTTTGCTTGCAAAATATGGTTTTATACTGCCCTATGGTGTCTAAATAACATACCAAAAATGCAGCTTTACTACATGTTTTGCGAGTTTAATATACGATTTGACCGTACTATTTCGTGAGCATCACAGTACTATTTCAAAGAAAAAAACCATGGACGTTACATCGTGGAAACGGCACAAACGAAGTGGCGGACTAGTAATGGCGGACAATTTGTAGTCGTTATAAAAACCTTTACTTAAGATAAAGTTATATTGTAGTCGTATAAGTATAAATCCATGACTTGTTCCAAAATGGCTAACCTTAACTATAATAAAATATGAAGAAATATTGTTATAAATTATAATTATTTCGCATATATTAAGAGCGCGACAGCAAAAAACTGTATATCATCATAAACTTTAACAGTAAAGTGACCTTCCCATACGAATTCAGCTCACGCCAAATGTGCAAACGCTCAATATATAGAACAATAATTTCCATTACAAAACTTATAAAATTACCTTGTATTATTTTTCCGTACACTTTTTGTCACACACACCAAGTTTTGCGCGTATCTAAAATAAATGTCAGGAGCAGTTTTATAAATAAAACTTAAAAATGTTTAGATGACTTAAAAGTCCAATAAGCATTGAGTAAGGATTACACTAAACCTTCTATAAAACAAAATGGTCAGTTATAAAACATTTATTTGATATTTAGGTCGCGTAAAGGTTTTTGTTGTACTCTTTATACAACGTTTTGGTCATTCCTTAATCGTTACAATACCTTTAATAAACGATTTAAGTCGCCATGAAAACCTTTATTTAACCTTTATCTCACCAATAAGTCTTATAATTTGCGCCACTTTCGCCTTTTATAACCGTTTACCTTACGTTTATATGACCAACCAAATAGGACTACAAGTTATATGCAAAACGTTGTCTCAACTTCTATATGACTATATTTTGCTAGTTGGGGTGTAATTTGGTTGACAGTTCCATCACGATTCCGAAAATTATTTATGTGGGTACCTATCACAGAAACATTAATTATTACATAATTATATCCTTGGAACCCTTATAGTTTCGCCATATCCGTCGGTTCGTCTGTCGTCTGTCCGTCTGTCTGTCTGTCCGCAGCATAGCTGAGCAGCCGTTAGTAATGTTATGCCGCTAGTAATCTGCAATTTAGTACAGGTATACATATTAATCATGCCGACAAAGTAGTAGAATAAAAACTAGAAAAAAAATCGGGTTCCTCCCCAACTGGTGAAGCGGGGATGATTTTTTTTATTTGCTGTAATCTTATAGGATAGTGGTATCATTGTCAATAGGTCTCTTAAAAATAATAGGGTCTTAAAAGAAAGTGTTTTTCTAACGTCAATATTTTCAGTGATAACAACTTCAGAATAAAAAAACCGGCCAAGTGCGAGTCGGACTCGCGCACGAAGGGTTCCGTACCATTATCAATTTATCATTAAAAAATACAGGTAAATCAATCTACCTCAAAAACTATAAGAGATAATTTAATCAAACCAAAAATCGTTGATAGAGTTTATTAATGTGCGTAACATATATTTTTTTTAGATTTTTATATCGCGTAGTTTAAAAAATAGAGGGGGGGGGACACATTTTTCAGACTTTGAGAGCTGATAACTCGAAAACGATTTGCTTAAATAAAAATGTGATTTATGAACCTTCATATAATTTTCAAAGACCTTTCTAATAATACCACACACGCTTGTATACAACTAATTTTTTTTTCTATTCCTCAGTTACATGTATGGAGGGCCCCCACCCCAATGGTTTTTTTTTACAATATAGTAGGTATCATAATCCTGTAGCGGTTCATAAAACACATATCCTTACCAAATTTCATTACTGTAGAATTTATAGTTTCCGAGTAAATTGGCTGTGACAGACGGACAGACGGACAGACGGACATGACGAATCTATAAGGGTTCCGTTTTTGCCATTTTGGCTACGGAACCCTAAAAAATGGTGTCCCTCTATCTTTGATCCGTGGGTCCAAAAAATATGGAAAAAAATCATGAATAGCGGGTTTATAGAATACTTTAAAATAAAATTATTTCTAATATTATACGCAGCTATAACTGTTTATACGCAGTTTTAATGTTGTTAAACATGAACCCGGGAAATTAAAGAAGCAAAGCAAGCAAAGTTGCTACTAAAAATAGAGAAAGGCCCATTTAAATTTACACTTGTTTATTTAATTATCATTCGCTGTCGTATTTTTAATTTGCCACAATTGAGTACTTGGTAGACGGTCTAAAAATAGTGAGTTTATTACGTAGTCATGATAATTAATTTATTGTGTTCCATTAACATTATTTGTTCACAATGTTTTATTTTGTCTCCACGAAATAGTGAAATCCCATTAAAACGGTTATTTGTAGGGACCAAAAAAACACGTTTTAAATAGGAAAGCGTATGCGGGAAGAAGAAATTATTTAAGTGTAATAATTGAAATAAATAAAAAAAATGTGCCTACGAGAATTCCATCTGTGAGCAATGACATGGAATCGAGAGCTTTACCGACTAATATAATAACAATAAATAACCTTTCTTCCTACACAGAATAAGTGAAAAATGATGTACCTAGTAAATAAAAAATATGCTCTACCACTTTTCGATTCGATTCAGTGGTAAAAAAGTCGTAAAGTGGTAGACCACATATTATTATTTTGTTTACTGTACGTTAATGCGAGTTTGGTTACCGATAGCGGAAACATTTTAGCGATTTTTTTGGCAACGTTGTATGGAAAATGGACCAAAAACCATTAGAGCTGAAAGTTGTATAATTAAGTAGGTATTTACATTTATTACATTATATAAGCACTATGTTTCATTCCATTGCAAATGTGAGATATTTGTATTTTAGTCAGAGTAAATACAATGATGATTGGTATCTGGACGACGGTGATTTACTTAGAGAGTACCCGCAGAACACCTTACTTATACAGGGTGGAACAGAACGACGATCTTTCCCGCTACCGACCGAGTCTACCAACCATTACGATGAATTTTCAGTATAGTATCAATATCGAAATATTAAAAAAAAAATTAACCCCTCGTACAAAGTGACTGATTAGTTTGTACGTTTTCGATTTTGGTCCCATACTGAAAGTTCATCGTAATGGTTGGTAGACTCGGTCGGTAGCCGGAAGGATCGTCGTTCCGTTCCACCTGTATAAAATTATCCAATAGATTTCAACTATGCACCTATAGAATGAAATAAAGCACAAAAACAGGTTTTTAATGACACTACTCCCAACTCTTTTGGATTTTGGTCCATTTTGACGCATAGTTCTTTGGAAACGCTTATTCTTAGTTGCAAAAGTGTAGTCTACTTACTCACATAATCTGTAGACTGCATCCTCGACGGGGCATATTCCTGCGCATGACACCGCTCTAGGGCACATCTTTGTTAAGGACGTCACATCTTGCAATTACGCTCAAAATATAAATCCCGCACCCCGTCGCCATCCATTAACATTGGACTTGTTAAGTAATTGTCAACGGACTAAAATAAAGTTTGTTTAATGATGTACTTAATTACCATTTAAATTGAAAGTTTGAATTTGTACGCAGGTGGAGGCGACACATGTTTTTAAGGATCCGTAGACAAATTGACAAAAATGGTTCGCTTCTTTCGATTCGGAAGTTTCATCTCTTCTGTCTGTGCGTATGTCATCAGCGCTTTTACTCAATATCAATAAAGCACACGTCCCATTATGTTCTTGAAATTAAAATATAAATCGGCCGGAAACGTAATGCAAGAGACCACACTCGAGTTAAACATTCGTCGACAGGTAATTTCAAAAGCGGATATAGCGTTATGTCATAACACTCATAACTGTCATAACAGTGTTTACGGGTAGGTAAGGTACCTACATTGCTGTTCAGTAAATTTTCAAAAAATAAATGTGGGATTATGAATAACAATACCTACTCTAAAAAACAATTAATTATTGTAGGTACTAAGTATTAGGTATATACATTGTACATACTGTATTTCTTGAATCGGATATTGGTCCCATAGCAAACGTTCATCTATATGACCTCAGAATAAACCCTCTAACATTGTGATTTTATTCACAATTACAATAAGACTTATAGTAATTGTAGCAGACGACGGGTCACTTGACTACATATTAGATACAACGTTTACTTCATTAGAGTAAACCAATATGTTACCTGTGTTCAATATGTACCATTGTGTTACCTGCTTTATTTACTGTCTCATGGTTAAATATGACGCCATAAATTAATGAAATACCTATAGTATTTTAAGTGCATGCTTTTTTAAGTTCATTGTAATTTATTTTAACGATGGCGACTCTTGTTTGTCTCTCACGAAAGGATATTTATCATCAAACTCAATAAACAAACAGACGCAGTCGTGAATCCATTTCGTCATTCAACACATCGTCGACATTCGAACGAATCGAGCTCTGACGCAACAGCTCCTGGCGGACAAAGAAACGACCGAAAAATAATATTTTCTCAGTTTGGGATTACACGACACGCCTGTCATGATCCGAGATTTACACCGTATCTGTCAGCCTGGAGACAAAGGGGCCTTGTGCCAGCGCTGATGTCATACACCAGGAGTGAACTGCTTCTCTAATTAATAGACCGACTTTTATGACCCTCCGTGGTAATTTCTGGGATCAGTTTTCAAAGAAAAATAAGAAATACGACAGCAAACTTTATGGCCCGTTCTTTATGTGAAACCGAAGTATAAATTACGGCAAGCTTTAACTTTTGTTAGCGTCAAAATAAACTCTAGGCGAAAATTTAGTTCAAAGGCACTCAAAGAGAATTAGACCGCTAAACAACGAAGCTATAGAAATAGCTTCGTTGTTTTTTCTGTTGCCGTGATGTCAGAGTTCAAATTAGGCATCCACTGTTTTTGTTAATGAAATGAAGTAGGTTCTTTTTAAATTTTCACGCTTGTTGGAATTCTACTTGTTCCTACAGAACATTTAGCTAAATAACGTTGGACATTTGTAAAGTTTAAATTATATACATAGTAATATGTCATCGTACTAGACAACCGGTCGCGGGTTTAGTATCTCTGAGATCTACAAGTCAAGATCGTGCTCGAAAATCCTATGTCACAGCTTTGCCTCATATCTGATGGCGCTGACAAAATCGTGGCTAACGGATTACGTGTTACAGCGACTAGCTATTTTATTCACTAAATTGAAAATATGATTTTAATCTCAAAGGTGTTTTGCTTTGGTATATACACATTAAGAGATTATCGGAATTTCGGTAAGCGTTGTACTTTCAGTTCATGGAAATAGTAAAATTTGTATTTGATTACATTTTAAAATTATAATCTAAGCAATGACCCTGGTTGTGCACAGAATTTAATAGTGAGTGTTAATAGAATTAGCTAATATTTTAATCAAATATTCTCTAAAAAGAATCTTCAGTACTTATACCTAATAATAAATATGGTACCTATTTAATTAGTTTTATATTATCGACATTCTGATTCCATAGTTTTAAGTGTTTTAACAAATTATAAATTTTGTTATTATTTTGAAGTTAAAATGTAGGCATTTTGGGTAAAACCAGTTTGACAAAAAATAAAGAGGCTACAGTATAACAGGTACTTATACATATAGGTATCAATGTAAATAATTATTTTAGGTAGATTAGCTTTGACTTTTCTAAACTGTACAGAGAAAGTGAAAAGTTTCAGTCCGTTGCATTACGGCTATAGTAAATGCCATCTTATTCAGAATTAACGTGGCATTATAAAGTCTAGAAGTTTTCAATGCCGTTATGAATGAAAACTAAAAAATTTCTTATACAATGAACGCTGTACAACTAAAAAAAACAATAGTATAATTTTAGGGACTATAGAGAATAGAGAAACAGGGAGGATGAAAAATAGTGGTGGTCCGCCCAATTCGATATTCAGTATGGCAATCATGTCATTAGATTTATGGCGACAAAAAGAAATGTACGACCATTGAAAACTGGAACATTTGATTACCCTATATAGATCGAGATTATAAAGTTATTATTTGTCATTTCAAAATGTCTGTCCCAACACAATCAATCAATCCTAATCACATAATGGAATCCACACGTCGAAACACTACTGTCCACAAAGTATTAGACGACTGACGACTGGCCACTAATTATATATTTCGTTTTATATACATAATATATATGAATCGATAATTGAGGTAAATAAAGTCAAAAGTGCAAGAAATTACATTTGTTATGTACGATTACAAATCTCACGTATGACGATCAGATTTTATG
>JALPQI010026582.1:0-11790 GCA_025490895.1 Thaumatotibia leucotreta | reverse complement strand
GAAATTTGTCTAGTGGCGAAAGAGTAGGTGGATTCGATCCCCATCCCCACCTCCGACTTTGGTAAACTTGGTGTTTTTGTTAGTATCTCTGATATCTAATATTTTTAATTAACAAAGATCGGTCAGTCGCCCGTCATTTAGACAAACGCCAATCTATTCAGAGACCAGGAATTCACTGAAGTTGGTGATACTTTTCGCCAAAATTCTACTATTGCTACTGCTTGATTGGACGTTGGTAGATAAATAACAGATTAGGCTGCAGTGCGCAATGCCACTTCCATCTAGTTAGCACAATTTTTGTTCTAAATAGTGCGTGGCTAGAGAACCTTCCAGCCAAAAAGCCGAGGCATTCAATAAATGGAAGACCAGAGCTAATGTAAGTGCGAGTTTCTTGAAGATCGGTGTGTATTAAAGGATCGAGCAAGGAATCCATAATAGTGAGAATCTTTCCGCAGATCCTACGACTCCTACTGCCTGAACCACTACACTAGATTTATAGTTCGTTCCTACACAACTTCGTCCATTTGCTACGAAACCCAAAATTGATTAGCCTTTGCCCTTGCAGGTGAACCCCCCAGGCCTCCGCCAGGTCCTCGGCCAGATCAAGCAGCAGTACGGAGACGTGAGGATCCTCATCGCAGAGAACGGCTACGCTGACACCGGGGAACTGAATGATACCGCGCGGATCAACTATTTTGAGGACTATTTGGAGCAGGTATTTTTTTGGTTTATCATAGAAGATATCTTTCATTTTCCTCATAGAAGAGGAAAATGAAAATAAGAAGAAAAGATGGTTCTTCCCGTTTGAATTTCGGGGGTATCGATATTAAAAAGGGTCTTGACAAACATTTTTACGTATCAATATTTGCAAAAACACTCGTTTCGGAAGTCCGGAATGGGTAACTTATGTAGGGTATCCTTTTCGCAGAATTACATTTCGTTGTATCAACCAACTTTGCGCAGAGGATTCATTTGGCATACCAACATGTACCAAATTCATTATTTAATTTGGCTGTATTTTCATATGCCAACTAGGTTAGGTTAAGTTGAAATATGATAATAATACGAAGATGCATCTGCAAAACGTTACAGCTGGCAAAGATCTTTTGAAACTGGTGAAATGAAATTCCGCGATATACTGGTTCGAAGACAGATATTTGGCATAATGACTTTTGAATCTAGTTACATACAATAGCTTCGTTACGTCACCGTTTTATAGTTCAAGTTCAAGTTCTTTAATGTTAATAAAACACACGCCAAACATAAAAAATACAAAATACGAAAAGAACTGAAACTATATAAATTAAAAATTGTCATATAAATTAAAAAACTAGGTAATACACGAAAATCATCCAATACTACAAAAAAAAAATTAAGTTTTTGTGTAAAATTCCCGAACGGAATAAAAAGCCTGGTCAATTAGGAAATATTTTAACTTTTTGACAAACAACTCATAAGAAGCCGCCTCCTTAATTTCACAGCTTAGGGTGCGGCTCCACTGAGGCGGAGAGGAGCGGAGATGTGCAAAATTCACCAATTACATTCTTCAAATTCAAAATTCGAAACACTGTCATGCTGTCTCATTGGCCAATATTGCACATCTCCGCTCCTCTCCGCCTCAGTGGTGCCGCACTCTTAAACTGTTGTATATTTTTATGCCTACTACCCGCAATGAATTGGACGATTTTGCCAACCGTATTATGTCATCAGGTCCTCCTCGCCATGACTGAAGACGGAGTGAACGTGGTCGGCTACACGGCGTGGTCGCTCATGGATAACTTCGAGTGGACCGCCGGATACACGTACGTCATTCACTGTTCCACTCATCGTTTTATTCTAACAACAATAGATCATCACTTTCCAGGCGCCTGATTATTAAATAAACTAAGAAGTCAGCTGTGGTGACAAATGTATTCTTACTACCGAGCCACACGCATACAGTAAATCACACTGAACAACTTTTATTACGGAGGCAAAACAGAAGTCGCGAAAGAAATCAGCTGGCTGTTACAGAAGAACCTTAGTTAGTAGGTACCCACAACACAAAGCCTTATTTGAAACTAAGTTGATATGTGTAGGTATTATTATATCTTTATAAATAAACCGCACATTATTTCTTCGTAAGCAATTATTTGGTCAAAGAATGGATCAATAGAAGATTGATGATGGGCAGCAGCGTCATCATAGTAGACATAGACACATTACTGCGAACTCCAATCTGCTTGCCCAGCGTGGTAATTATGGGCAAGTGCCTCCTAATGCGTCTATACGCATAGTTAATAGGAGAGGCCTACGTCTAACCCTGGATTGAGATAGGGTGATGATGTATGACTTATGTAATTTCTCTTCAGGTCTCGCTTCGGGCTGTACTCGGTGGATTTCTCGTCCCCTCGGCGCACGCGCATCGCCAAGGCGTCCGCGCACCGCTACCGCACGATCGTGCGAACACACGACCTAGATGCTACAGATCTAGAATAAGATTAAACTAATATATACAGGGTGTTCCACGAGCCACTGAAAACCTTGAACGGGGTGATTTAGTAGGCTATACTGAACAACTTTTAATATGGGGCCAATCACGAAATCTAAAAAAAAAATTTGTCTTTTTCATACGTTTTGACTGATTGATCACGACATTTTATATGAAAAAGGCATTTTTTTTTTTAGATTTCTGGGTTAGCTCCATAGTAAAAGTTATTCAGTTTAACCTACCAAATTACCCCGTTCAAGGTTTTCAGTGGCTCGTGGAACAAACGACTATAAATAAAATAAAAAATGTGAATAATCTTTCATTTCTTCACCATCATCATTTCAGCCACAAAACGTCTACCGCTGAACATAGGCCTCCCTTGAACCTCCACATACACTGGTTGGAAAAATACTTTTTCACATTTCCTATTCGAATACGGGCTTTTTCTTCCCTGCTGGGAGGGATCAAAGTGGCACTTTTCTGTTCAAGGACTTTCTATTGCCATCCTAAAAAATTACAATGAAATATGAAAATAAACAGTATGTTCATAATTGATAAAAATTTCTTCAGAATCCATTATTTGCATAAATATTAAATATGTGATATATCTTTTATTTTTCTCATAGGTGGTGTGAAAAGCAGTACGTGTCACACGGTATCAAAATTATTTTGTCTTTGGCGTTAACGCTTGAATCCTTCATTACGCTCAGGTTTCCACTTTAGAATGCCTCCCTACGGTCGGGATTCAATTGTGGAATCCGTCGCTCTATTCAGGATTCAATATACGTCCATGCCGGAAATATACCATTTTGATTCCTTGTGACACAATCTACCATTATTTCGTACTTGATGTTTTCGTGCGAATGTTTTTCTGTGATTTATTATTATGAAACTGCGATCAGAAGTAAATTTGAAAGTACTGTTGACACAACAGTGAATAAGTCAATCTAGGATACATTCATAGTTTAAGTGTCGAGACTTACAGACAATAGATTAATTAATCACTCACTACCTCTATAAAATAAACAACTCTTTAATTGGTAAAAGATGTGTCATTTCTTCTGTTAACAGTACTTTCCAATTTACTTCTGATCCCGGTTTAATAATATTACAAGTCTCAATTAATAATATATAGGGCACAATGCACTAGTAAACTAATCTTGTATTGAAAAACTATTTATTTTCCACATACGTTATATTATATCAAACCTATTGATCAGCGCTAGCTACGGCACAACTCGCGGAGGACACTTGCCAATATTGGTCTTAGGGTAATTTGCAGAAAAAGTGTACCTTTTAATTTTTTTTGCGATCATGGACTGTAATACATCATTTTACTCGGCATCGTGCGTACTTTTCAGTTATGAAACAAAAAAATATTGTCCCTAATGTCACGAAAATAAGTACTTATGTAAATTGAGATTACTCAGTTTAGTTACACCCATACTAAATGTATGAAACGAAATGTAACGAAACTGATAAAAAAAATTTCAAATTTGTTACAGAATTTGTCATACGTTTAGTATGGGAGTAATTAAACTGAGAAATCTCAATTTACATACTTATTTTCGTGACATTAAAATGTACACTTTTTCTGCAAAAGACCCCTTAAGGATGGACACCCCTAGGTGTATTTGGTGCTGACTGTACCTACAGGCTATATGCCGTGATCGTGCATTCCTAAGTCACGTTTTCACCATTACGATTAAACTAAGCTAAGTACACGTGAATTCACTAAGAATGAAGATAAAAATGGAATCTCATATCTTTATCGATTTTACAAACAACTCGTTTTAGTCCTCAGTGTTCATTCAAGCAAATTAGCAACAGTTACTGACCATTAAAACACCTTATACATACTACATTATTCATTCACTACATTTTTAGGGTTCCGTAGCCAAAATGACAAAAACGGAAATAGTTTCACCATGTCCGTCCGTCCGTCTGTCCGTATGTCGGCAGCATAGTTCAGTGGCAGTTAATACATATTAATCATGCCAACAAAGTGGTATAATAAAAACTAGAAAAAATAAATTTTTTCGGGTACCTTTCCAACTAGTGAAGTGGGGATGTTTTTTATTTATTTACTGTACCTAATCCTATAGTGAATGGGTCTCTTAACAAGAATAAGGATCTTAACAGAAACTTTCTTCTTAAGGTCAATATTTTCGGAGATAATCGCTAACTTTTGATCCGCGGGTCCAAAAATATAAAATATGAAATAAAAGCTTTTAGAATACTTTAAAATAAAACTATTTCGAACATAATCGGCCCAGCCATTTTTGAATCACTACGGAACGTCGGGCCGGTTTTTTTTGCAATTACCTAGTACGTTATTTAGATAGTGTGAGTTATCAATCACCTCGACTCTAGTGAAACTACCTATACAAACTGTTATTGTTTTTGAAACTTTATCTTATTAATGAGTCTAGATTATGTTCATTCCATTAATTATAATTGACGATAATTGTGTCATACGGCACAGTCTTCGCAATGGATTTCAGTAAGACGGTTGTTCTTTGGTGAGTATAACATAGGTATTATCTATGTTGTAATACTGCAGTAAATAAGGTGCCCGAAACAATTAAACAAACCTAAAAACTTGCACTATTTCATAATCATACATTTTCAGTACACAATCTTGGTTTTATCACCAACTTGAGCACATACAGTGGCGTTCAGAATTGCATGGACGATTTGTGAATGAATTCATTCATAAACTGTCCATGCAATTTTGAACCCGACTGTACATTGAGGACCCCTGTCACGCAGATTGGAGACAAAAATTATTGATTCGACTTTTGGATGTTAGTAGCCTTTTGAATTGACTTATGATTCCAATAAATAATAGTAGCAGAAATAGAAATAGTTATTTATTATACAAGGGGGCAAAGTTGTTGTTTAACTGTCGTACCAATATCAGGTCTCAATATTGCGAAAGATCCCAAAATTGAGCCACGAGCGTAGCGAGTGGTTCAAAAACTGGAATCTTGAGCATTGCGAAGGTCTCAAGGCACGATAGTTGAACAAACTTTGCCGCCAAGTGTAATACAACTTTTTTCCCCTTGCTATCGCGAGGAAATATGATTACAAATCTCATCCAAATGTAAATTAACTTAAAGAAACCATTTAAAACTCAATGTCGAAACGTATTGTAGAATAATAGAGTTACTTCTGGAACTTAAATATAGCCAATGGCTTACAAAGTCACCCATGAGACTGACCAATTTAACATGTGAGCTCCGATTGCGCCTGTTTACTACGGTCATACAGATCCACTTATACTAGGCAGTAGGGGGCTATAGGAATTAGAGCAAGGTCAAATTATTTTATTCACAAGTTGGTAAAAAGCGTTTTTACCCGCTCGTATTAAAGGATAAACGAGCGCTTTACGAGCTAGTGAGGGGAAAATTTTATTTCCAATTTCGTTAATATGTTAAGATCCATTCGACAATGCTTAAGTTTTTTCCTCCTTGCTTGTTTGAAGAGCAAAGTGAATTTGCCAATGTCGATGTCGAGCCTAAGTTTTTTTTCGATGGACTTTCACACGCGAGGAGAACGTTCAGAGATTTTTTGACGGGATGGTATTGGTAACGCTTGAGTTACAAGGCCTACTTGAATATAATCCTTTGACTTTGATAGCGTGGTGGTGACAGTGGCGACGGCGGCTCGTCGCTTCCCTGAAGGCTTCAAGTTTGGCGCTGCCACCTCCTCCTACCAAATTGAGGGCGCGTGGAACATCAGCGGTGAGTGCTTTGAACGGATTCTTGTCAAACTTACGTACGAATTCACGAGCGCAAAAGAGAGGCAACACGTAAATTTGAACCAATGGGACTTCCACAGAATTAGACTTAGATAGAAGAAACAAGTTCATTCATTTGTATGGCGGTCGAGCGTGTCAGATTTTGTACTGAAGTTGTTACTTGCCTATGATTTTAAATATGTCTCAGGCCCTTGAGTATTCATATTTTTTTATGTTGTTGCAATTAATATTTCTTAAGGAGGCATTAAAATTAAAATGTTTTTGTTCACTTCAACTTACAAAATTTGACTCCCGAAAGCTGCGATTAAAGACGGAACTCAGTGGATTTCACTGAGTTCATTTGACACGCTAAGTAGATACGTTAGCTTGATCTATGGTATATATGACATCTGTGGGGACTTCGTAGCTAACTCGATTTTGACCCTGCCTGCAAAGCTGGAGGTAGGTACAATGATAGATCCCTGACATGGTTGTTTTCTTTATGTGTCCATCTCTTACTATATATTGTCACTTAGTAGGTACCCACAACACAAGCCATAAGTAATTCAGCTTCTTCACGTCGTCATCAGCCTTTCTCAGTTTACTGCTGGACGTAGGCCTCTCCTACTAACTATGCATATACATGTAGGAGGTAAATGCCTATAATCGCCACGCTGGGCAAACAAGCTGGCGATCGCAGTAGCGTGTCCACTATGATGCTGCTACACATCATCAATAAAGGAATATTCATTGACACTTCCATCCCTTAGTCGACTCTTACGACACCCGCGGGAACTTGTGGTGGTAACATATTAATGTATTCTTTCTTCCTGCCGTCACGATGCGGCGGAGGACTAGATCATTCTCCTCTATCCCTGCTGAAACGTCTTCATTGCCGCAAGCTTCTATCTGAAGCAGATTAATGTTCCAGACAAGGGGGAGAGCATCTGGGACCACTGGGTCCACAACAGACCAGACGCCATTAGCGACCACAGCACCGGCGATGTAGCCTGCGACTCTTACCACCTCTGGAGGGAGGATATACAGCTGCTGAAGAACCTGAATGTAGACTTTTACAGGTAAATTCATTAAAAAATCACTGCCTTTGCACTGAATTACGAGTTTATGCCCCACCACAGCGATGTTGAAAACTAAGTACTACCACGGCTTGAGGGTCCACATTCAGCTATTTAGTAAACCTCGAGAGAGTCGAGAGGTACTAAGATCGCAAACTGAAAGTCATATATTATGTTTGGTACTAAATAAGTTAAATAGCTGTAAATTCATTTTTAAAATAATACTGTGCATTTTCAGTGAAATTCTGGAAGCCTCGCGATCGTTCTCTCCGGTGTGATCGGAGGAGTTTAAAATAATCTTTTTAGAGATACTTATACCTACTTGGAGAGAAATACTTTGCACTAGTCGCCAATCGCTAACGCTTAATCGTCAATCGTAAATGAAAGGCTGTAAACGACCTTTGTCGCACAAATATGCAAGAGTGACAGATAGGGAAAACTACGATACGCTACAAAGCTTTAGCGATTGGCAACTTGGCTAAGCATCGAGATAAGAAAGGATTCATATTCCACCATAAAGCTCCTCCTGTTGAATCATCTATGTGATTACTGAATCTTGTAACCCAGATTCTCCATATCCTGGCCACGGGTGCTGCCAACTGGGTTCCCAAGTCACGTCAGTGCTGATGGTGTGAGGTACTACGGGCAACTGATAGACGGCTTGCTGGCGAAGGGAATTGAGCCGGTCGTGACGCTGTACCACTGGGACTTACCGCAGACGCTTCAGGAGTTAGGTAAGATAGATGCTCCTATTCGTTCTTTACTATTCTCTTCACATATTCATTTATTTTATTCATGCTATCACTATCACAACTTCATATTTATATTATCTGTCAGCCTCCGTAGCCTAGTTGGTAGTGACCCTGCCTACGAAGCTGGAGGTTCCGGGTTCGAATCCCGGCGAGGGTATTATTTGTGTATTTATTTATCACAAATATTTGTTCCTTGGTCATGGCTGTCTATATATTTAAGTATCTATATGTATCTTTCTATTATATATATCGTCGCCTGGTACCCACACCACAAGCCTTAATTGAGCTTACCGTGGGAGTGGGACTAGGTCGATTTGTGTAAGATGTCCCAAGATATTTATTTATTTATTATTTATATAAAATACATGGGTGGCGCAGGACCGGTCATTGTGGCAATCTTTGGGGGAGGCCTATGTTCAGCAGTGGACGTCTTTCGGCTGATATGATGATGATGATGATGATAAAATACATGTCATGTATGATACCCTGTAAGGTATTAAATAGTGAAGAATGATTCACCATAACAGAGGGTCTATTTGGTACCGAACTTCTAACATCGTCGAGCATTCGTCTCGGTCACTCGAAAGAAGGTCTGGTCGGTGTGACAGAGACAGATGTTCGAAATTTACGAAGTTCTCGGTAAGTCTTCTGATTCGGGCGAAACTGGGTGACACTTCGTTTTCTACAGAGATTATTATTATTATTAGTCAGACCGATGCTAGCAAAACACGTGTATTAGTTCGTAGTCATGTCAGCAGTGTTATTCACTTAGGATTGCTATCAGCGCTGTGTCAGCGCTGCGGCAGCGTCGAGCCTAAAAATGGTATTCACTAATGGACTTTAAACGACACTAGTGCTCGGCGACGAATGCGGCGTGAGCTGGAACTACACTGCGTCGAGAGTTTGACGTTTAATGTACGAACTTCGTATTCTCTAACGAAAAACAGCAACGAACTCGCCCACAGCCTCGATTCCTAATGTCAGATAAAACAGCTAGGATTTTAGACAAAGCTGTCTCGACTTCGAGCTCGTTGACGAACGCAGCGTCGAATGTGTGAATAAGAGAATAGCATAGGTGATGTCTTTATAACCTTTTAACCATCGATTAACCATAGACTCTTTCATCGAAGAATGCAGTTTTGTCTCATTTGTCAGACTGCCGTTTTTTTTCGCATATAATTATTGGTGTAATAAATCGGACAGTGATGTACCTATCATGATCACCATGATCTTATCATGATAGTTGAAAGGTTAATGGTTAGGTTTACAAATCTGCGTCTTTTTAAGTGGCTCTTATCTGTAATCAACTTCCAGGTGGCTGGGCCAACCCGCTCTCCGCAGACTGGTTCGCAGACTACGCGAAGGTGATCTTCGGTCTGTACGCGGACCGCGTGAAGACCTGGGTCACCATCAACGAGCCCACGGTGGTCTGCGACATTGGGTACAGCGGGTACATCGCGCCGGGGGTACAGTCTGATGGGCGGGGGTCGTATTTGTGCACGAAGCATATCCTTTTGGCGCATGCTAAGGCTTATAGGCTTTACGAGAGGGAGTACAAGCCTAAGTATCAAGGTTAGTACGAATATATTATACTCGTATTTAGGTAACAAAAAGACGATAGTTTCTGTATTTTTTCCACTTAGTGTTAACTTGTTCGTGGGTAGCAATGTACCGAGGAGAAATTTCATAAATTGCGAAACTTCTATAGAGAATGTTTTCGGCGATGTAAATTTTACAAGCAATCTAATCATGCCAAAACCGTTATATTTATATACATGCACCCATGGAAACATTCTCAATGAGAACTTACTCTTAAATTCTTATGAATATTCTCGGAAATTTCCGAGTATATTCCCGCAATTTGAATGAAGAAGAAAAAATGTTTTGCAACTTGTTGATTGATATTCGTGGGCTGACGAACGAAAAGTTTTCTATGTGAAATCCTGTTTTCATCGGCCCAAGAATGAACGAATACTCGCTCAGAACACTAAGTGGAAACGCGGCTTTATGTCACACACCTTGAGAATCAAGGGCCTATCAGGGTGCGGCTCTACTGATGCGGAGAGGAGCGGAGATGTGCAAAATTGACCAATTACATTCTTCAAATTCGAATTCGAAACACTGTGATGCAGTCTCATTGGCCGAGCTCCCACAGCTCCGCTCCGCTCCGCGTCAGTGGAGCTGCACCTTAAAGCCTTGGTATGTTATTATTAGTACCTCAGCTTGCTAATTTAATTTTTCAAAAGTATTGAAAAGACAGTGTCGCTTACGACACGTTTTCATAGAATGCTCCTGTAGCGTCAGAAATGTCATAGTAGATGGCTCACCACTTGCACGTCACGCGCACGTGCACGCCACGCAAGCGGTGTGCCATCTAATATGACATTTACATACACTACAGCGTCACAAATGAGAGAGTGTTGCAGGTTGCACAGCTTCCCAGCATTACCGCGATGCTTAAACAGCGTAGACTGCGGTGGCTGGGGCATGTGCACCGTATGGACGGCACTCGCTTACCAAGGCGCACCCTGTTAGGCGAAGTTGCTTTTGCCAAAAGAAGAGTCGACAGACCCTTATTACGTTTTAAGGACTGTACTAAGCGAGACATGCTTGAGTTCGGTATCAGCCCTGCTAACTGGGAACCGATGGCAAACGATCGGAATAAGTGGAAAGTGGCTCTAGTGGAAGGATGCAAGGCTCTCGACGAAAGTTGGTTTCAGGCTCTAGATGCGAAACGCAATAGGAGACACAACAATGAGAGAGGGGACACATCATCAACCCATTCGTCTGACGACCCGTCACTGACATGCCAATCTTGCGGACGTCACTGTCGCTCCCGCATCGGGCTTTATAGTCATTCCAAACACTGCCGCAAAAACGCTGCATAAAATCATCTGATAAAGATGTCAAAGGCCTATGATGATACACTACAACGCGCACGCCACGCACACGCGCAGTTGCAACGCATCCGGTGTGGCTTGACCTTAAATGCCGGTGTTTTGTCAGCCTCCGTAGGCTAGTTGATAGTCACCCTGCCTACGAAGCTGGAGGTTTCGGATTCGAATCCTGGCGAGGGCATTATTTGTGTATTTTTTTATCACAAATATTTGTTTCTTGGTCATGGCTCTCTATGTATTTAAGTATCTATATGTATCTATTTATTATTTATGTCGTCGCCTGGTACCCACATCACAAGCCTTAATTGAGCTTACCGTGGGACTAGGTCGATTTGTGTAAGATATCCCAAGATATTTTTTTATAGCGTTTTTTGGGGATATAGATCCAACAAGTAGAGACCCTTTGTAGTGCTGTATTGCCTCTACGCTTGCTGAATTCCATTCACGGGCACTAAAATATATACCGTGAACCAGTCCCAGTAAGCGTAGAGGTTATAAAAAAATGGAAAACAGTATTATATTATCGTTACATAAGTAATTTATAAGATTATAAGATTGTAAATATGTTATATCACTGTAGGACTTGTTTTGCATAATTCGTCATTGATAAACGGACTGAGTCTTCATCATCATTATGAGTTAAAGATAACGCTTATATAACATTATGTAGGTAGATAAAATAGTTATTTAACTGATAGCACCCAGCAGATTTTGATAATTTATTTATCACCATACGTAAACAAATCGAGGTGGGTGGTTTATTATATTTAATAAACAGCCAAGACGTCAGTGATATAGGCTTTAAATGATTAAGTATATCAATTAATACGTACTTTCTTGATTTACGAACAAA